>JAXIVJ010005276.1:0-75399 GCA_036785665.1 Chirona hameri | reverse complement strand
TTTTAACTTGTACTTTGATCTTGAGCCACATTAGTACTCATAGTGTTCGTTCTGTTCTATGTTTGTCTCGGCAGCGTTTTAAACCGAGTTTGATCATGCACAAGTCATTCAAACTGTTTATTTGTATGGGTTTTGAATTTGCACTTCCTGCAACTGCAACTGTCTTCCGCATTTTCTGACACGAATGTCTCATATGCCTGGTCCGTTCTTCTCGAAGCCGACCCCTACCGTGCAGCACTATCCACCTGACAAATTTATCACTGTGCACAGCCCCAAACGATGGCTGACAAAACCAGCTGTTTGACATTGAGCCGAACTTCTAACAACTCCCTCTCGACAAAATTTGCACTCGCTTCCCCAGTTCACCATCAAGTTTTGCGAAACTTCTGTGGTGCCTCGCTCTGGGGTACGCAACCTTGGCGTCACCTTCGACCAGCACGTTTCCTGGATGCCCCCGAGTCGGCCCGCTCTCGTAAATCCTATGGTCTCCTTATCGGCATGCTCCACGTCCGGCATTACCTCCGGCCAGAAAGAAAATCCTGAAATCATTACCGCAATCGTCTTCTCTCACTTTCGGCTACTTCTCGTTCGTGTGACCAGATGACTCAACTAAAATTCGCCGCGTAAAAACTATTGGTTTGCATCGCGACTCATTCCCGGAAAACTCAAATTCGACCACGTATCGGTGGGTGAGATCCGACTAGGATTTCTCAGCGGTCCCAACGGCTCCCAACTTTACCAAATCCTCTTTCTTCTCCACAGGCTACGCAGCAACGCTGAGCCGGCAAGTGTGCTCAGATTATTTAACACGAACTGCAAAATACCAACTATTTCACGGCCTACCCGACGGGGCCATCTCCTGTTGATCAGGCAAAGAAAAAGGCCGGCAACGGTTTGCATGTCGTGCTACGAAGCCTGCCTGAACGAGTTTCACGAACTAACCGCTAGTGGCGCCACCATCGCCAGGTGATGATGGCGCCACTGTCTCTCTACCGCCATGGGCCTGTTCCAGTGGCGCCTATAACCTCCTCCAACCTCCTCCAAGTTGCTCCAACTTGCAACTGTCTGTGTATAAGGATAGGACAGTTGCAAGTTGGAACAACTTTGAGGAGGTTAGGGGCACCACTGGAACAGGCCCTTGTCATTGAAAAGAGGAGCACGATACGCCTCAGGAGCTTGTAACCTTACCTGATAGGTTGTAGTTTTCGAGCGAAATAAACACTTAGCAATCTCTGTAACTTAACTTCAAAGCAAAAAGATGATAGATACATATATTAATTTTCACTTAGATATGCGCAATAGGTATGGGCATTTTTCCGTATGAAAACGTGTTTAGCTGGGACTTGTTTTACTTCAATACACAATGCCGATAAAAACAATCATAAGGGCATTCATGACAAATATGTATATTAAATATGGCATTCATGAATATCATGGTATGAATGTGTCTCAGTTTAAGAGAAAAAAAATCAATTAAAATGGAAACCGGATTTCAACCAACATCTGCAATGGCACATGCGTGGCCTCATAGTCTACATAATTATGCGGAAGGTAATTGTGTGGCTGGGTTAACTCCATGTTATGTGCGGTGTAACAGCCAGAGGCCCATTGAGTAGTTGTAATTGCATCCAAGCCAACACAAAGTGATTTATTACCAACAGAAAGGCTTCAGCCGAAAACCCGAAATAGCTCCTCCGTTTAAATACATCGGGGAGTAAGGAAATTTTGAAATACAAGAAACAGTTATCGTTGCTCAAGCAAATTGTAAATCCTTTTGAAAGCATCTTAACCTGAAGCGATTGTCATGCCAATAAAGCATGCGGTATGATATGATGGAGCCAGAGTGGTCCAGTGGTCAACACTGTGGACTTTGGTACGGAGACCGCACCGACCGTGGGTACGACTCCCACCGAATCAATCGTGTTGGTGTCTCGTCCGACCCGGTGAGGCCCCTAGGAGAGACCTCGTAACCTAACCCCAAAGGAGAGGATGATAAAGGAGCACCTCCTGTAAGTGGGCGAAAGGCCCGTTTGGGTGAGACGGAATAAATACAATACAACAAAATAAGCAACAAAAACTGCATGAGAGAGCTCTAGTCACACTGCATTGATTTCGTTGCGTCTACAAGGCATTTTCTTTTTCTTTTGTCGTAAAAAAATAGCATTTTCTACTGTCTACACAGATACGTCACAAGTACATTGATACTGGAATTGTATTGGTTGGGCTTTCCTATATGTACGAACAGAGCTGCAAGCTTCGACTACACACAACGTCCAACAGCGCCATTTTCGAACAATTTTGAGCATACCTATGCATGCTCAAAATTGTTGTTGTTTACAATTTGATAGAGAAGTTCATTTCAATAAAGGTACTAACTACCACACATGGATGACACGTTTCCTTGTCGACAGCCGAGGTCGGTATCGGGTTCGGTCGTATTCCTGTATCAGCGGACCAGGCTGGTATCTGAGAAAGTCATGCTTAGAATGCGGAACTGACGGCCCGCACCCGCTGTCTGACAGGGTGTGCACACAGGGGTGACAGGGGTGGGGACCAGACAGAGGCACGCATGCCAAACGCACATCCGACTGTCAGACATCCCTCCGCTGGGAACCGTGGTGGCTGCAGGCGCGAGACTGGGGGAAACGTACAGTCGGTCTATTATGTATCTTCACTTGTTTTGTTTCTGAAACTCATCTAAATTCAGTTCTGTTTCTGAAACTCATCTAAATTCAGTTCTGTGTTCATGAAGGACTGATATAATGGAACATGTGGTACGGAACATGTGGCACCTACCTAGGTATGTACCACATGTTTCCATAAATCAGTCCTTCATGTATGTACACAGAAGTGAAATTAGATGAGTTTAAGAAACTAAAATGGGAAGATACATAATAGACCGACTGTACATACAACAGGCCAGTTGTTCCGCCTCTTCCATGTGTGGTTGGTGCTAATGGTCTTCAAAACAAAGAAATAGCATGCCAATTCCATGGTGCTCAAGTGAGACAAAAGTTTAACAGTGACGCTGAAATTAAATAGGATGTAGCGAGATGATGTTGAGCATGTTCCCTCTGGGGATTAGTCCTTTCAAGCTTTGGTAAAAGTTCATGAAAAACTAACTAGATTATCTGGAAAAATATCACCACTTTAGTTAACAGCTGCGGTTGCTCCACCGCCTGTTAAACACTTGTCCTCATATGCAGACTGGTTATTGATTCAACTTTTTTGGAACGATTTAATCATGATTCATTTTGGAATATAAATGATTCAATCCCCGTTCGATTCACGGATACGATTTTGAGAATTGCTTCCTTCCGATTTCAAGAATCAAAACAAATATTTTAATCGATTCACGTTTGATTCAACATTTAAATATATTAGGTGAATTTATGTCAAATCAATAAAAATGGAAAAATGCATATATAATCATTAAAACATTGTTACAGCAATAGTATTTCAGTATAAATTAATGTAGCCACTGGGACTGCATGTATTTGCACAACTTACCAGTGTACTTGAATCGTTAAATATTTTGATTCAATCAGCCTGGATTTGATTCGGGTTTTGATTCAATCACGATTCACGATTCATGATAGTTTTCGGGACGAAGGCTATGCTGCGTCATATGCCCCCTGTCAACATAAAGTTCGGGTCAGCTGTCATCACGGAAAGAGTCGCACTGTTAAGAACCTTGGTGTAGTGATGGACAAACATCTCACGTTCGAACCACATATTGATCAGCTTGCTGCCAAGTCGACAGGCATACTGATGGCCCTGTCCCATGCGAAGCATGTACTTCCAAAAGACACACTCGTTCGAATTGTCAGTGCACTGGTACTCTCCTACATCAGATATTGCATCGCATTGTATGGTACGCACGGGACCACGCAGCTCCATCGTGTGCAAAAACTCATTAACTTCTGTGCGCGGGTGGTGAGCGGAAGGAGAAGATGCGATCACATATCTGATGTCGTCAAAGATCTCCGGTGGCTAAACGCTGATCAACTGGTCAAATACCACACGCTTTGCCTGCTCAAAAAGGTCCTGCTCACAGGCCAACCACCTGATATAGCCGCGATGTTTATCCGTGCTGATCACACACATGACACGCGGCAGTCTAACCAACTAAGGCGCCCCCGTGCTGTGAGAAATTCCGGTGCTCGCCGATTTAGCTATAAAGCATCGGATCTCTTCAACCGCTTGCCACCTGACGTGCGCAATACTACGCGTCTCTGTAGTTTTAAGCGCCAGCTGATGGAACTGTTGCTGAGTGATGCGCGCGATAACACATGAGTGCGCAGCGTGTGGTCGTGAGCGTGCGTGATGCTGCACTGTGTGTGTGTGTGTGTGTATGTGTGTGTGTGTGTGTGTGTGTGTGTGTGTGTGTGTGTGTGTGTGTGTGTGTGTGTGTGTGTGTGTGTGTGTGTGTGTGTGTGTGTGTGTGTGTGTGTGTGTGTGTGTGTGTGTGTGTGTGTGTGTGTGTGTGTGTGTGTGTGTGTGTGTGTGTGTGTGTGTGTGTGTGTGTGTGTGTGTGTGTGTGTGTGTGTGTGTGTGTGTGTGTGTGTGTGTGTGTGTGTGTGTGTGTGTGTGTGTGTGTGTGTGTGTGTGTGTGTGTGTGTGTGTGTGTGTGTGTGTGTGTATGTGTGTGTGTGTGTGTGTGTGTGTGTGTGTGTGTGTGTATGTGTGTGTGTGTGTGTGTGTGTGTGTGTGTGTGTGTGTGTGTGTGTGTGTGTGTGTGTGTGTGTGTGTGTGTGTGTGTATGTGTGTATGTGTGTATGTGTGTGTGTGTGTGTGTGTGTGTGTGTGTGTGTGTGTGTGTGTGTGTGTGTGTGTGTGTGTGTGTGTATGTGTGTGTGTGTGTGTGTGTGTGTGTGTGTGTGTGTGTGTGTGTGTGTGTGTGTGTGTGTGTGTGTGTGTGTGTGTGTGTGTATGTGTGTGTGTGTGTGTGTGTGTGTGTGTGTGTGTGTGTGTGTGTGTGTGTGTGTGTGTGTGTGTGTGTGTGTGTGTGTGTGTGTGTGTGTGTACGCTGACTGATGTCTGATTCGCCGGAATGATCCCTTGACCGATGGTATGGTGTGTTTTGCTGCTTTTACGATGTTTGACTCGTCCTCTTTTATCCGATATGACGTGTAACTTTGAAAAGGCCACTGATATTTGTGGAAAGTTACGAAATATATGAATATGAATATGAATATGAAAAGATCTGGTGGTGAATCAATTATGTTTCGATTCAATGAATTTTGATTGAACGATTGCAATCGATTCAATCAGTGTCGAATCAATATCCAGTCTGCTCATATGTGCACCTTCATTGCCCACGCCTACAATTTGCCACGCGTGGTGCCACATCCATATTTGGTAGCATGACCGGCACGTCATGGTGCATCCGACCGGTTCTCGGGCATTCCAGTCGTCCTGGGACATTTTTATCCGGCCACCATTCCGCAGATCCCAGACCGACCAGTCGTTTCCTGGTGACATGGCAGCACGCCAAGAGCAACAGCCATCGTCACGGAGCGCTTCTATCGTGTTCCGCATGAGCGCTGACGAAACTGGATAAATGTGGCGGCAAAATGAGGTGACGCATGCAAAAGGTCACCTCTGTTGCGCCTGAGAAGCCCATGTGTCGACGACCATCAACGGTACTTGACCTACCTCACAAATCAACTCATGACCGGAAGGATTACATAGTAAAGGTAAAGACATCCTGATGTTATCAGTGTACTACCTGGTAATAGTACTAGGATAGCACTGCCAGCAGCGCGGCCATTGGCACACAACGAAACAGCCGGCATATTGGCCAGCCTATCACACAGCTTTGTGTGAAGTCCGGAATGGATTGGATGAGCCATTGGAGGCTACAATAGCAAGGTTGCCGACTGAGGTGACGATTCTTGGAACTATCAGTGTGAACACAGTACCTAGAGTTTACTTGATGATGCTATATAGTTTGACAACGGTAGCTCAAACCACCGACGACGGCATCTGCGTTGGCCTCGGAAACGTACGCAGTCCTATACTGTCGTGTGACTGTCCTATACTGTAGTGTCACTGTCCTATACTGTAGTGTCACTGTCTTTCCATCAGCTGCTCAACTGATCATCGCCATTGTGGTTGTTGAATATGGTTCGTCACTGTGTTTCGTTTCCAGACGCCGCACACACCTCCGGGCTAATACATCGGCAGCGTTTGCGCCAATGTTCAAATTCGCCAGTTCTCCTGAAAGGTGAAGAACTCCATTATGTGATGATGAAGTAAGTCGAATTCTTCAATTGGCATCCAGTTCCGCCAATTTTCCTGAGATATTAATACAAATTATAAAGCTGATAATGTACATTAGTTAAATCAAATTATAACAAATGTTCGTCGTTCGCCCATGTTAAAAATATCCGATTAAAAATACGTATCCAGATATCATTTTCCGAGCTTGAGTCTCCTATCTTGGTGATTGCACGAGTCTTTAGTTTATTCAGCACAGAGTCTGATTAATATAATTACTAGATTGCCTGCATTGCGCGATGAGCAATCCCGTATTGTTCCCTGTATTCCGTTCCTGTATTATCTTGTATTCTGTTTCAGTGTTCCGTATCCCCTATCTCGTTACCGTATCCCATATCCCGTATCCCGTATACCGTTCCCGCATACCGTTCCCGTATACCGTTCCCGTATACCGTTCCCGTATACCGTTCCCGTATACCGTTCCCGTATACCGTTCCCGTATACCGTTCCCGTATACCGTTCCCGTATACCGTTCCCGTATACCGTTCCCGTATACCGTTCCCGTATACCGTTCCCGTATACCGTTCCCGTATACCGTTCCCGTATACCGTTCCCGTGTACCGTTCCCGTATACCGTTCCCGTATACCGTTCCCGTATCCCGTATCCCATATCCCGTATCCCGTATACAGTATGTCGTTCCCGTATCATGTTTCCGCATCCCGTTTCCGTATCCCGTTTCCGTATCCCGTTTCCGTATCCCGTTTCCGTATCCCGTTTCCGTATCCAGTTTCCGTATCCCGTTTCCGTATCCCGTTCCCGTATCCCGTTCCCGTATCCCGTTCCCGTATCGCGTTCCCGTATCCCGTTCCCGTATCCCGTTCCCGTATCCCGTTCCCGTATCCCGTTCCCGTATCCCGTTCCCGTATCCCGTTCCCGTATCCCGTTCCCGTATCCCGTATCCCGTTCCCGTATCCCGTTCTCGTATCCCGTTCCCGTATCCCGTTCCCGTATCCCGTTCCCGTATCCCGTTCCCGTATCCCGTTCCCGTATCCCGTTCCCGTATCCCGTTCCCGTATCCCGTTCCCGTATCCCGTTCCTGTATCCCGTTCCCGTATCCCGTTCCCGTATCCCGTTCCCGTATCCCGTTCCCGTATCCCGTTCCCGTATCCCGTTCCCGTATCCCGTTCCCGTATCCCGTTCCCGTATCCCGTTCCCGTATCCTGTCCCCGTATCCCGTTCCCGTATCCCGTTCCCGTCCCCTGTTCCCGTATCCCGTTCCCGTATCCCGTTCCCGTATCCCGTCCCCGTATCCCGTCCCCGTATCCCGTTCCCGTATCCCGTTCCCGTATCCCGTTCCCGTATCCCGTTCCCGTATCCCGTTCCCGTATCCCGTTCCCGTATCCCGTTCCCGTATCCCGTTCCCGTATCCCGTTTCCGTTTCCCGTTCCCGTATCCCGTTCCCACATCCCGTTCCCGTATCCCGTTCCCGTATCCCGTTCCCGTATCCCGTTCCCGTATCCCGTTCTCGTATCCTGTATCCCGTTCCCGTATCCCGTTCCCGTATCCCGTTCCCGTTCCCGTATCCCGTTCCCGTATCCCGTTCCCGTATCCCGTTCCCGTATCCCGTTCCCGTATCCCGTTCCCGTTTCCCGTTCCCGTATCCCGTTCCCATATCCCGTTCCCATATCCAGTTCCCGTTCCCATATCCAGTTCCCGTTCCCATATCCAGTTCCCGTTCCCATTCCCGTATCCATTTCCCGTATCCCGTTCCCGTATCCCGTTCCCGTATCCCGTTCTTGTATCCCGTTCCCGTATCCCGTTCCTGTATCCCGTTCCCGTATCCCGTTCCCGTATCCCGTTCCCGTATCCCGTTCCCGTATCCCGTTCCCGTATCCCGTTCCCGTATCCCGTTCCCGTATCCCGTTCCCGTATCCCGTTCCCGTATCCCGTTCCCGTATCCCGTTCCCGTATTCCGTTCCCGTATCCCGTTCCCGTATCCCGTATCCCGTTACCGTATCCCGTTACCGTATCCCGTTACCGTATCCCGTTACCGTATCCCGTTACCGTATCCCGTTACCGTATCCCGTTACCGTATCCCGTTACCGTATCCCGTCCCGTACCCCGTCCCGTATCCCGTCCCGTGTCCCGTCCCGTATCCCGTCCCGTATCCCGTCCCGCATCCCGTCCCGTATCCCGTCCCGTATCCCGTTCCCGTATGCCGTTCCCGTATCCCGTATCCCGTATCCCGTATCCCGTATCCCGTATCCCGTATCCCGTATCCCGTTCCCGTATCCCGTTCCCGTATCTCGTTCCCGTATCCCGTTCCCGTATCCCGTTCCCGTATCCCGTTCCCGTATCCCGTTCCCGTATCCCGTTCCCGTATCCCTGTCCATTAAACTTGACGTTCATTTCCTGAAACCAGGTCTTGAAAACCCAAAACTTATGTCTCTATTCTAATTTCTATATCCCTTTAATTTCACTGATATCCGGCTTTCATAATCATTTCACCTTCCATAAATGAAAACTGATTTTTGCTGATCGTTGGATACGTATTGCACGTGCCTTACTGATGCCATGTGCGTTTTTCGAATTTGAAATATCCCAGCTCCTCACTTGAAACTAAGTGAGACGAAAGCTCGTGCCGGTTCTGACGGCAGCGGCCGGAGCCCGAAGAGCGCAAAGATGCGCCCCTCTCACGAGCGCAACAGACGTCGCACATGCTCCAAATTTTAACACAATGGTTGAACGGGTCTGATTTGGTGTTTAAAAAAAAAATTGTCACCACAGCTCTCGCCGTTGCCGAGCAGCGTCCCGCCAAAGGGAACGGACGTCACATACATACATCCATACATCCGAACGTTCTGATTTTAATAAGAAGAAAAATTTACCGGTTTTCTCCCAGACGCAGGACCTCAATCCCACACACGCGATATTCACGTGAAATAAAATTTACAGCCAAATAAGAAATAACAAGAAGGAAAACTTAAACCGGTGTCTATGGTCTTCCTCAAACCGTTTGCATAAGTAAGGTCTTACTTTGTAAGCGTATCACGTATAGTCATTTACATTTCATGGTAGCCAAACGTCATGGCAGACAGTACAGACAGTGAATGTCAGGGGCGTGGGAACTATTTTCAAGTTGGGGGGGGCGAACTTTTTTTGGGCAGATCTGAGGCAAAAATGGTAGCTAAAAGGAGCGATACATTGTAGTCACCCGTATATATTGAAGCTAATAGGTTTGTCCTATTAAAAAGGTAGCTCATTTTGCAAAAAAAAAAATATCACTAGAAAATATCTGGTGGACGTCATACAGACAGTGCGTATCGGCACTTGAGTTATAGAAAAAAAAAACGCACGGAAATGGAGCACAAGCTGGGTCTGAATTCGGAGCCAAAGTTCCGAGCTTCCGAATATGAGCATTAGTGGTGCCAATCGGTACAATCATTTTCGGAAATACGAATTTGTCCGAAGACCGATTCGGTTTTCGGACGGACAATAAGCATATTTCTGTGGACATTTTCGGACATCCAATGCCCAAGGATGGCTTGTCGCGAAAATAACTTAGTTACTTTGTATTAAAAAAAGGAGTGTGCCACAGGTAATACATTTCCATACCAAACACTGTTTCTGCTTTCGGACAAATTTCGGACAAACAATAATTTTCGGACAGTTTCGGACGGACAGCTGACCATGGTCTTGGACATCGGTCGGACATTGGACAAATATGTTCTGAAACTGGCACCACTAATGATCATACCGTCAGGGTCTTGTATGCTTAGCATTGGGTATTTACCAATCGTGTACGAAGCACTGCACCGGTGGGATTTTTCGTCAACTTAGATGAATTTAAATTTGACCTTGCCTACATGGCCCGTCCGGGCCGTGCTATTCAGAAGCTTAGAACTTTGGCACTCTCACCTAATTGCAGTCGGGTCTCTGCCATTCGATAGCCCCATTAAATGTATTTATTTATTGGATTTATTCATGCATATTACCAACGGGCTCAGACACCCACTGACAGGTGAAGTTGTCATAAAAAAATATTGTATTTTTAGTATGTTGCCTTCTGACATGGGTGGTAGCGTGACCAGAGGCGTAGCCAATGGGCTGTTCTCCATCCTTATCTGTTCGCGAACGGCCCGAGGGCCCCCTCAGACTTGCAAGGGCCCTCTCAGACCAACCGAGGGCTTTCTCAGACCAGACTAGGTCAGTTTCAGGACTGGGAAGATCCTTTCAGACTGGATGTGCCCTCTCAAGACTGGAAAGGGCCCTCTCAAACCGATATAGGGCCCTCAGAGGCCTAGTAGGGACCCCCTCAGACCGGCTTAGGGCCGTCTGAGGCGTGGTAAGGGCCCTCTCAAACCAGCGAAGAGCCCTTTTAACCCGCGCGGCGTTGGGTCTCCAGCTGATTGCGCGGCGCTGGGGTGGGGGGTAAATTTTACCCCCCCACGTATCTTCCGAACCAATAACTGCAGCGAAGCGCGCAAGGCGGCGATCGAAATCTCTCAGTGAGAAGAATCTAACACATACCCGAAATTGAGTGCCATCGCCACCATTGACCCTATCCTCCAATATTACTAAAAAGTTAACAAATTACAAAATTCAAATTATTCCGATATATTTCGAGCACAGCTCTTCGTCTGTCGTTAACCCTAAACCTAGTCTCACAATGCAGAAATCGTCTCAATTGCCTTATCTATGCCCACAAAATTCAAATAATGCACTTCGTGACTATTCTATATCTCACCCCTCAGTTCCAATATCCATCTCACGAATCACATCCAATCACAACATGCAATTCATACAGCAGCAAGCAGCTTGGGTTTCAGGCATACAACATACATTCTAAAACATCTTACAAGTACCGCGTAGCTATCCACAATACCTAGTGTGGAAGAAGTTGCCATGATGTAGTATTGTCATTAAGTATTGGTATTGTCATTTTGTGCGACTAGGTTTAGGGTTAACGACAGACGAAGAGCTGTGCTCGAACTATATCGGAATAATTTGCATTTTGTAATTTTTCAACTTTTTGAGTAATATTTGAGGATAGGGTCAATGGTGGCGATAGTACTCATAATGATTTTCCTGACAACGCTGAGCACAATTAACATACCCGAAATTCTTTAAATAAGGTCAGATATCAGGTCAGGTCAGGTCAAATGTAAAAATTGAGGTATTTGGGTTTTTGGGCCATACTTTCCAGCCAAAACCTTGGATTGCGACCATTATCTCACAAAGTGCTCTCAAATGTATAATGCATCTCCCGCATAAGCAAAAGTGAAATTGTAAGCAAAGGTCAAGGGCAAGGTCAGTAGGAGTCACAAAAGGTCACATGTCTACGAAAGCCATGCGACACATCTTGTATGGGTTATTTTACACGTATATTTCGATAGTAGCAGCCATTTTTACAGCCTGACCCCATATATAGTATAGGCCCCAGGTCAAACAACCTAACTTTAAAAAAATGACGTCATGAGTTACTTATACTTTGGGAACTATGAGTCAGTCAAAAATATATATATTGCTTTGAAATTTGGTTTGGGTATCTCTATACTTGGTGCTCTAGCATATCTTCCGTTTTTTTTAAATATCTTCGAAAAAACTTTTGTGGAAATTCTTCCGATAAAAATCTTCTTTTTTGCATTTTTTTTGTGTCCAAAACTCAACATTTCGCAAATCCGAGATTGGTATTTGGAAGATAATGTTATTTCCCTTCTTTTGACGTTTTGTATTTGCGATTTGCATCACAACTCTATTTTTTACGATTTGTCAAACATTTAATATGTTTCCACCAAAAATGGCATGACATGACGTCAGTAAAACGTCATTATCTCCCAAACTTCGTAAACCAATTCAAATCAAATTTTGACAGATGATGTATAATTGATGCAGCATCAGGTACCACAAGTTTCTTTTCGATATCTGTCATATTTTTCAAGTTATTGAGAAAATTCGGAAGGGGTGGTAAAATTCACCCCCCCCCCCCCCTTTCCCCAGCGCCGCGCGGGTTAAGGCTGGGAAGGACCAACACAGACCGACGTATGGGCCCTTCAAGCTCAGAAAGGGGCCTTTCAGACCTATAAATTACCCGTTAAACCGGCATAGGCCACCCCCTAAGGTTTGGTATGGGCTCTTAGGGGGCATAGGGACCATAGGTCTTGCAAGGGCCTTCTCAAACTACCCTTGGGCCCTTTCAGGATTGGCAAGGGCTCTCTCGGACCTGCGTAAGGCCCCTGATGCCTAGCAAGGGTCATGTGAAGCAGGCGTAGGGCCCTTCATTGCCTGGTAAGGGCCTTCTCAGACTGGCGTTGGATCCCTCCAAAGCTTGGCGAGGGCCCTCTTAATCGGGCGTAGGGCCCTCTCAGACCTGGAAGAGGCCCTTCCAAACCATCCAGGACCCCCTCAGGAGTGGTAAATGACCTCTCAGGCCGAGCAAGGGCCCACTCAGACCTGAAAAGGACCCTCTCAAACCGGCGTAGGAACCTCTCAAGCCCAGAAAAGGCCCACTCAGACCCTTTCAGACTTAAGTAGAGCCCCTATGGCCTGTCAAGAGCCCTCTAAAGCGGGCGTATCGTCCTCTCAAGCCTGGTAAGCGCCCTCTCAAACCGATCCTAATGAACGACTGTCAGTAATTTTGCACGTAACGAAAATTAAATCACTATGCATATACGGATGAACGCAAATGCGGACCATCATTGCGTATATTAGACTTCGAGCTTATGCAAAAGAACCTGTTTGTCACATTTCAATCACCTCCGGAGTTGGGGTGGGGGGGGGGGGGGGGGCAAAGCTGAAACACACTCCGATCACCGTCTTTGTTCCACAAAACACATGCAAATTTCCGTCGGCAATGCCGTTGATCTAATTCAGAATTAAAAGATCATGTAAAGAGTGGGCGGATTGCCGCCACCTAGCTCCAAAGTTGGGGGGGCGTCGCCCCCCCCCCCCCCCCAGGTTCAAAGTTGCGGGGGCGAGTTCCCCCCACTGCCCCCATGGCTCCCACGTCCCTGGTGAATGTAGCAGTGACTTAAATTCGCGATAACTATATGAAAGTGCAAAGAAGCAATACCTGAGAATACAAGAAAAACAACCAAATGGGCGGTACAAACGAACCGACGCGACGGTGGGACGAGCGCCGTCCAAGCATATACGGTATGTGAAGCGGGACCTACTCGAGTACAGGCAATTTTTGAGAACGACCAACAGTTGTTATAATACATTTAATCGCACGTTTGATCGGTATACCGGGTGATATTCAGTCTTATTTCCCACGGGTGTTAGAATGTCATGCACTCGTAAACTCGTGCATGAAATAAGAAAATAGTACTAATTTCATTCGTGCAATTTTCGAAAATAATAGCCTCACTTCGTTCGGTTAAAAATGTATGCATATAAATAATGTCGTCACTCCGTTCGGACATTATTTCAAACACCCGTGGAAAGAAGACCGACAATACCCGATATACCGACCAAGCGGTGCGATTAAATATATATTACAACAGCTCCTTTGTCGTGGACAACCATTTGACATCAGAAACCTCAATTGTTTGCTGAATGTTTTAACAACGTATTGTTTAAGACAATATAATACTCGCGCGACATTTATCGCGCGACATCTATTGTATTATATACAATACATTATATTAAACACGATCTCTTGGAGACGTCGCTGGAGGTGGTGTTGACAGATGGAGATATGTCTGGCTAGCGGGAGGTCAGGCAGTGGCGAGGACAGATACCGCGCTACCGCGGGCCACGGCCATGGATAACCGCTGCCGCAGCCACTCGGTCTCGTGTCGCTCGCCAGTACGGGCCGTCACCAGACGCCCGAGCTCCAGCAGAAAGCTGTCACCCGCCTGCCCGAGGACTCCGCTCGTCTCCACCGCCAGGGGGAACGTATTGGTATATGGGAATACATTGGTCTGTACTCAACGCATCTTAACCGGAAAGCACCCTCCCGACTCCTTCCCGCCTGGGCAAAACGGGGCTTCGACACCGATATGGGTTCGTGCCCCGACTCCGGCCAGCTATTTGCCCTTGACTGGGATGGCCTGCGAAAGGTGGCAGCGGCCTCATTCAGATCAGATCGGTGGGCCAGGAGGATCGTACCGGGCTGTGCAGCACGTAAAGCTTTTGACTCTAAAATATGCCGATGAACATCAATTGCGCGATTGGATGGAAGGGGTCAGGGCCCGCGCAATAAATTATGTTCAGCGTGGGCCCTGACCTCAGAAATCGAGAAATCCATCCAATCAAAAGGTTTGGACTAGCTTTATTTCAGAACGATTTTACCATTTTTCATGTATGCTTTAGTTTCGCGTTAGGTCCGCATCTACGTTCCTTTCCAGTGCGTTGCATCAGCTAATGTCTGCAAGTTGCGCACCTGGTTCACACCTGGTGCGATGTTCTGGTATTCTCTGAGATGCCGTCTGTGCAGCGTACGGCTATTTTCCGCCAGGTCGGCCAAGGCCGGACGGCCACGACGCCATCACTCTTCCCGCGCTGCCAAAAATATGGCGCGCGCCCGCGCCGCTCACGCCGCCAGTAACGGGCGGACTGCGGCGGCGGAGGCGACGCTCGCACGACGCTCCCGACGCAACGTGGCGTGGACAGACTGCGCATGCGTGGAGAAGGACTAGGACAAGGACTTCGGGACGGTCAGGTCAGGTCAGATCAGGTCAGGTCGAATCTGGTCAGGTCCGCCATGGATCAGATTGGATCTGTGTCCGTGCTAGACGGCTACCTTCGCGATGTGGTGGGAGACAGCGCGCACGTGCGCATTGCCGTTGACGAGCGCGTGGGCCGCCACCTAGTGGCGACCTGTGACCTGGTCGTAGGTCAGGTCATCGCGCGCGAGACGCAGGGTGTCTCGGCACCTCAGAACAAACGGCTGTGTGTCGGGTGCCAGCGCCGTCCGGCTGGCGCCGTGGGCTGTCCCCGCTGTGGCTGGCCCCTTTGCGACCCGTGTGTGGCTGAAGCCGAGGGAGAGAATCCTCCCGCGTCGTCGCTTCACGTGGAGTGCAGCACCATGACGCCGCTGCGTGAGAAGCGTCCATGGAAGACCTGGCGCGCACCTGGAGCGGTGTTAGGGGTGCTGCGCTGTCTGCTGCTGCGTCAGCAGCGACCGGACGTCTGGCCGGCCGTGGACTGCCTCCAAGACAACGTTCCCAACCTCGGCCGCACCGCCTGGCTGCAGGGCTGCCTTCAGAACATCATCACACCGATCCAGACCGACTGCGGCATGGGCGAGTCCGTCAAGACGCTCGCGCACATCGCTGGTGTCCTCGACACCAACTCCTTCGCCGTGTCCGCCGCTGAGGGGATGTCGGCACGGGCGCTGTACCCTCTCCTCTGCCTGATGGCACACGACTGCGCTCCAAACACCAACCGCTTCTTCGACGCCGGGGTGACAACTCTAGTAGCCACGAAACCAATAGCCGCTGGGGAGTGTGTCACTACCTCTTACACCTCACTCCTGTGGGGTACCGACGCGCGGCGCGCCCACCTCGCCGCCACCAAGTTCTTCCACTGCACGTGCCGACGCTGCGAGCGGCCCTCCGAGCTCGACGCGGAGGTGACGGCGCTTGCGTGTCACGTCGTTGGCGACGACGGCAGCGCGTGCGGCGGCCGACGCACCTGTCGACGCGTCGGCGATGATGAGATGTGGAAGTGTGACCGCTGTGGGTTCACGATGCCGGCGGCGAAGGTCCGCACGCTGCACCAGATGTTGGCCATGACGCTGGGGAGGACCATGGGGCTGAGGGATGTGGCGAAGGCGGAGCGCTGGGCGGAGGCGCATCGAGAGGTGCTGGAGGAGAATCATCACTTCCTGCTGGAGGCGCGTTTGCTGCTGGTGGACCTGTATGCCGAGAGGAAGGAAGGTGAGTGCCGTGGGTTCCGGGGAGTAATAAGAGGGTTAGGAATATGAGGTGTGCAGAACAAAGGGGAGTATATTTATTAGCCGTTTTCACGACGGATTATTGCGCTGAAAGATTCTGAAAAGTTTCTGAAAAGTTTTAACAAGTTTTGGTATATAAGTCTTAGTTCGACGATCCACTCCTAACTACACAACTTTTACATACGATTTTTGGTTTGCAATGTCCCTCAGAATTGTGTAATATGTAGGTAAGAATATAATATGTTGACAAAATTGCGGTTTGGTGGGAATTAGCAAGAGAAGTATTGATAGGTCAGTTGTGATGACTTGTGATCCATGACCTGTGATCCATGACGCTGCCAGATTTAGTAACTAGTATGACGGTATGATGACGGTATGATCTCCACCGACTGAAACTTGTCAAAACTTCAGAACGATTCAGAACATTATGTAACGTGTGACGCAATTGGACGCAATGGACTCGCCCAATCCGGCCCAATCCGGCGGCCGGCCTGTGCGGCTTGGCTTTGTCTATGTGCGTGCGGCACGCGGGTCGGAAGCGGCAGCGAAGCTATGCTGGCACCTCACTGCGCATGCGCAGACAGACCTGTGATCCATGACGCTAACAGATTTAGTAACTAGTATGACGGTATGATAAACTGAACGAATGGACTCTAGACGCATATGTTCTTTAAAACTGCCAATTTTGTATCATAAACTTGTTATGAGCTCAATGCATGTTTCCATAACTATTGAATAGTGATAATATCGCCTAAATCAGTAATGTATTTCTTGCGATGTGTAATATACTAAGACTTCTATACCAAAGCTTCTCAGAAACTTTAAAAAACTTTTCAGAAACTGTTCAGAGAATCATTCGTGAAAACGGCTATTATCGAGATAAAATGGTATCGATTATTTCACGGTAATTGGACAGGGAACAGGCAGTGACAGAGACAGGGACAGGCAGTGACAGGGACAGGGACAGTGACAGGGACAGGGACAGGAACAGGCAGTGACAGGGACAGGAACAGGCAGTGACAGGGACAGGAACAGGAAGGGACAGGGACAGGAACAGGCAGTGACAGGGACAGGAACAGGCAGTGACAGGGACAGGAACAGGCAGTGACAGGGACAGCAACAGGCAGGGACAGGGACAGGAACAGGCAGTGACAGGGACAGGAACAGGCAGGGACAGTGACAGGGACAGTGACAGGGACAGGGACAGGGACAGGGACAGGCAGTGACAGGGACAGGGACAGTGACAGGGACAGGGACAGGGACAGGGACAGGGACAGGCAGTGACAGGGACAGGGACAGTGACAGGGACAGGGACAGGGACAGGGACAGGGACAGGAACAGGCAGTGACAGGGACAGGAACAGGCAGTGACAGGGACAGGAACAGGGACAGGCAGTGACAGGGACAGGGACAGTGACAGGGACAGGGACAGGGACAGGGACAGGGACAGGAACAGGCAGTGACAGGGACAGGGACAGTGACAGGGACAGGAACAGGCAGTGACAGGGACAGGAACAGGCAGGGACAGGGACAGGAACAGGCAGTGACAGGGACAGGAACAGGCAGTGACAGGGACAGGAACAGGGACAGGCAGTGACAGGGACAGGGACAGTGACAGGGACAGGGACAGGGACAGGGACAGGGACAGGAACAGGCAGTGACAGGGACAGGAACAGGCAGTGACAGGGACAGGAACAGGCAGTGACAGGGACAGGAACAGGCAGTGACAGGGACAGGAACAGGCAGTGACAGGGACAGGAACAGGGACAGGCAGTGACAGAGACAGGGACAGTGACAGGGACAGGGACAGGGACAGGGACAGGGACAGGAACAGGCAGGGACAGGGACAGGAACAGGCAGTGACAGGGACAGGAACAGGCAGTGACAGGGACAGGAACAGGCAGTGACAGGGACAGGGACAGGGACAGGGACAGGAACAGGCAGGGACAGGGACAGGGACAGGCAGTGACAGGGACAGGAACAGGGACGGGGACAGGAACAGGCAGGGACAGGGACAGGGACAGGCAGTGACAGGGACAGGGACAGTGACAGGGACAGGGACAGGGACAGGGACAGGGACAGGAACAGGCAGGGACAGGGACAGGAACAGACAGTGACAGGGACAGGAACAGGCAGTGACAGGGACAGGAACAGGCAGTGACAGGGACAGGGACAGGCAGTGACAGGGACAGGAACAGGGACAGGGACAGGAACAGGCAGGGACAGGGACAGGAACAGGCAGTGACAGGGACAGGAACAGGCAGTGACAGGGACAGGGACAGGCAGTGACAGGGACAGGGACAGGCAGTGACAGGGACAGGGACAGTGACAGGGACAGGGACAGGGACAGGGACAGGAACAGGCAGGGACAGGGACAGGAACAGGCAGTGACAGGGACAGGAACAGGCAGTGACAGGGACAGGAACAGGCAGTGACAGGGACAGGGACAGGGACAGGGACAGGAACAGGGACAGGAACAGGCAGGGACAGGGACAGGGACAGGCAGTGACAGGGACAGGGACAGTGACAGGGACAGGGACAGGAACAGGGACAGGGACAGGGACAGGAACAGGCAGTGACAGGGACAGGGACAGGCAGTGACAGGGACAGGGACAGTGACAGGGACAGGGACAGGGACAGTGACAGGGACAGGAACAGGCAGTGACAGGGACAGGGACAGGCAGTGACAGGGACAGGAACAGGCAGTGACAGGGACAGGAACAGGCAGGGACAGGGACAGGAACAGGCAGTGACAGGGACAGGAACAGGCAGTGACAGGGACAGGGACAGGCAGTGACAGGGACAGGGACAGGGACAGGGACAGGAACAGGCAGGGACAGGGACAGGAACAGGCAGTGACAGGGACAGGAACAGGCAGTGACAGGGACAGGAACAGGCAGGGACAGGGACAGGGACAGGCAGTGACAGGGACAGGGACAGTGACAGGGACAGGGACAGGGACAGGGACAGGGACAGGAACAGGCAGGGACAGGGACAGGGACAGGCAGTGACAGGAACAGGCAGTGACAGGGACAGGAACAGGCAGTGACAGGGACAGGAACAGGCAGTGACAGGGACAGGAACAGGCAGTGACAGGGACAGGGACAGGGACAGGGACAGGAACAGGCAGGGACAGGGACAGGAACAGGCAGTGACAGGGACAGGAACAGGCAGTGACAGGGACAGGAACAGGCAGTGACAGGGACAGGGACAGGCAGTGACAGGGACAGGGACAGTGACAGGGACAGGGACAGGGACAGGGACAGGGACAGGAACAGGCAGGGACAGGGACAGGAACAGGCAGTGACAGGGACAGGAACAGGCAGTGACAGGGACAGGAACAGGCAGTGACAGGGACAGGGACAGGGACAGGGACAGTGACAGGGACAGGAACAGGGACAGGGACAGGAACAGGCAGGGACAGGGACAGGCAGTGACAGGGACAGGGACAGTGACAGGGACAGGGACAGGGACAGGGACAGGGACAGGAACAGGCAGGGACAGGGACAGGAACAGGCAGTGACAGGGACAGGAACAGGCAGTGACAGGGACAGGAACAGGCAGTGACAGGGACAGGGACAGGGACAGGGACAGGGACAGGGACAGGCAGTGACAGGGACAGGGACAGGCAGTGACAGGGACAGGAACAGGCAGGGACAGGGACAGGAACAGGCAGTGACAGGGACAGGAACAGGCAGTGACAGGGACAGGAACAGGCAGTGACAGGGACAGGGACAGGGACAGGGACAGGGACAGGAACAGGGACAGGGACAGGGACAGGAACAGGGACAGGGACAGGGACAGGAACAGGCAGTGACAGGGACAGGAACAGGCAGTGACAGGGACAGGAACAGGCAGTGACAGGGACAGGAACAGGCAGTGACAGGGACAGGGACAGGCAGTGACAGGGACAGGGACAGGGACAGGGACAGGGACAGGGACAGGCAGTGACAGGGACAGGGACAGGCAGTGACAGGGACAGGAACAGGGACAGGGACAGGAACAGGCAGTGACAGGGACAGGGACAGGCAGTGACAGGGACAGGAACAGGGACAGGGACAGGAACAGGCAGTGACAGGGACAGGAACAGGCAGTGACAGGGACAGGGACAGGCAGTGACAGGGACAGGGGCAGGGACAGGGACAGGCAGTGACAGGGACAGTGACAGGCAGTGACAGGGACAGGAACAGGGACAGGGACAGGAACAGGCAGTGACAGGGACAGGGACAGGCAGTGACAGGGACAGGAACAGGGACAGGGACAGGAACAGGCAGTGACAGGGACAGGAACAGGCAGTGACAGGGACAGGAACAGGCAGTGACAGGGACAGGAACAGGCAGTGACAGGGACAGGGACAGGGACAGGGACAGGGACAGGGACAGGGACAGGGACAGGCAGTGACAGGGACAGGGACAGGCAGTGACAGGGACAGGAACAGGCAGGGACAGGGACAGGAACAGGCAGTGGCAGGGACAGGAACAGGCAGTGACAGGGACAGGGACAGGGACAGGGACAGGGACAGGGACAGGGACAGGGACAGGGACAGGGACAGGGACAGGGACAGGCAGTGACAGGGACAGGAACAGGCAGTGACAGGGACAGGCAGTGACAGGGACAGGAACAGGCAGTGACAAGGACAGGCAGTGACAGGGACAGGGACAGTGACAGGGACAGGGACAGGGACAGGAACAGGGACAGGAACAGGCAGTGACAGGAACAGGCAGTGACAGGGACAGGCAGTGACAGGGACAGGAACAGGCAGTGACAGGGACAGGCAGTGACAGGGACAGGGACAGTGACAGGGACAGGGACAGGGACAGGGACAGGGACAGGAACAGGCAGTGACAGGGACAGGAACAGGCAGTGACAGGGACAGGAACAGGGACAGGGACAGGAACAGGCAGGGACAGGGACAGGGACAGGGACAGGCAGTGACAGGGACAGGGACAGTGACAGGGACAGGGACAGGGACAGGGACAGGGACAGGAACAGGCAGTGACAGGGACAGGAACAGGCAGTGACAGGGACAGGAACAGGGACAGGGACAGGAACAGGCAGGGACAGGGACAGGGACAGGGACAGGGACAGGGACAGGGACAGGGACAGGGACAGGCAGGGACAGGGACAGGGACAGTGACAGGGACAGGGACAGGGACAGGGACAGGGACAGGGACAGGCAGGGACAGGGACAGGGACAGGCAGTGACAGGGACAGGGACAGGCAGTGACAGGAACAGGCAGTGACAGGGACAGGAACAGGCAGTGACAGGGACAGGAACAGGCAGTGACAGGGACAGGGACAGGCAGTGACAGGGACAGGAACAGGCAGTGACAGGGACAGGGACAGGCAGTGACAGGGACAGGCAGTGACAGGGACAGGAATAGGCAGTGACAGGAACAGGCAGTGACAGGAACAGGCAGTGACAGGGACAGGGACAGGGACAGGGACAGGGACAGGGACAGGGACAGGAACAGGGACAGGGACAGGGACAGGCAGTGACAGGGACAGGGACAGGAACAGGCAGTGACAGGGACAGGGACAGGCAGTGACAGAGACAGGGACAGGCAGTGACAGGGACAGGGACAGGCAGTGACAGGGACAGGAACAGGCAGTGACAGGAACAGGCAGTGACAGGGACAGGGACAGGGACAGGGACAGGGACAGGGACAGGGACAGGAACAGGCAGTGACAGGGACAGGGACAGGCAGTGACAGGGACAGGCAGTGACAGGGACAGGAACAGGCAGTGACAGGAACAGGCAGTGACAGGAACAGGCAGTGACAGGGACAGGGACAGGGACAGGGACAGGGACAGGGACAGGGACAGGAACAGGGACAGGGACAGGGACAGGCAGTGACAGGGACAGGGACAGGGACAGGAACAGGCAGTGACAGGGACAGGGACAGGCAGTGACAGGGACAGGGACAGGCAAAGACAGGGACAGGGACAGGCAGTGACAGGGACAGGAACAGGCAGTGACAGGAACAGGCAGTGACAGGGACAGGGACAGGGACAGGGACAGGGACAGGGACAGGAACAGGCAGTGACAGGGACAGGGACAGGCAGTGACAGGAACAGGCAGTGACAGGAACAGGCAGTGACAGGGACAGGGACAGGGACAGGGACAGGGACAGGGACAGGAACAGGGACAGGGACAGGGACAGGCAGTGACAGGGACAGGGACAGGGACAGGAACAGGCAGTGACAGGGACAGGGACAGGCAGTGACAGGGACAGGGACAGGCAGTGACAGGGACAGGGACAGGCAGTGACAGGGACAGGAACAGGCAGTGACAGGGACAGGCAGTGACAGGGACAGGGAAAGTGACAGGGACAGGGACAGGGACAGGGACAGGGACAGGGACAGGCAGTGACAGGGACAGGGACAGGGACAGGAAAAAGCAGTGACAGGGACAGGGACAGGCAGTGACAGGGACAGGAACAGGCAGTGACAGGGACAGGGACAGGCAGTGACAGGGACAGGAACAGGCAGTGACAGGGACAGGAACAGGCAGTGACAGGGACAGGAACAGGCAGTGACAGGGACAGGAACAGGCAGTGACAGGGACAGGGACAGGGACAGGGACAGGAACAGGCAGTGACAGGGACAGGAACAGGCAGGGACAGGGACAGGGACAGTGACAGGGACAGGGACAGGCAGTGACAGGGACAGGGACAGGCAGTGACAGGGACAGGAACAGGCAGTGACAGGGACAGGAACAGGGAGTGACAGGGACAGGAACAGGGACAGGGACAGGAACAGGCAGTGACAGGGACAGGAACAGGCAGTGACAGGGACAGGAACAGGCAGTGACAGGGACAGGAACAGGGACAGGGACAAGAACAGGCAGTGACAGGGACAGGAACAGGCAGTGACAGGGACAGGAACAGGCAGTGACAGGGACAGGAACAGGCAGTGACAGGGACAGGAACAGGGACAGGGACAGGAACAGGCAGTGACAGGGACAGGAACAGGCAGTGACAGGGACAGGAACAGGCAGTGACAGGGACAGGGACAGGGACAGGGACAGGAACAGGCAGTGACAGGGACAGGAACAGGCAGTGACAGGGACAGGAACAGGCAGTGACAGGGACAGTGACAGGGACATGAACAGGCAGTGACAGGGACAGGGACAGGGACAGGGACAGGAACAGGCAGTGACAGGGACAGGAACAGGCAGTGACAGGGACAGGAACAGGCAGTGACAGGGACATGGACAGTGACAGGGACAGGGACAGGCAGTGACAGGGACAGGAACAGGCAGTGACAGGGACAGGGACAGGCAGTGACAGGAACAGGCAGTGACAGGGACAGGAACAGGCAGTGACAGGGACAGGAACAGGCAGTGACAGGGACAGGGACAGGGACAGGGACAGGAACAGGCAGTGACAGGGACAGGAACAGGCAGTGACAGGGACAGGAACAGGCAGTGACAGGGACAGGGACAGGGACAGTGACAGGGACAGGGACAGGCAGTGACAGGGACAGGCAGTGACAGGGACAGGGACAGGGACAGGCGGGGACAGGGACAGGAACAGGGAGTGACAGGAACAGACAGTGACAGGGACAGGAACAGGCAGTGACAGGGACAGGGACAGGCAGTGACAGGGACAGGAACAGGCAGTGACAGGGACAGGGACAGGCAGTGACAGGGACAGGAACAGGCAGTGACAGGGACAGGAACAGGCAGTGACAGGGACAGGAACAGGCAGTGACAGGGACAGGGACAGGGACAGGGACAGGGACAGGGACAGGCAGTGACAGGGACAGGAACAGGGACAGGGACAGGGACAGGGACAGGGACAGGGACAGGGACAGGGACAGGGACAGGGACAGGGACAGGGACAAGGACAGGCAGTGACAGGGACAGGAACAGGGACAGGGACAGGGACAGGGACAGGCAGTGACAGGGACAGGGACAGGAACAGGGACAGGGACAGGGGCAGGCAGTGACAGGGACAGGGACAGGAACAGGGACAGGGACAGGAACAGGCAGTGACAGGGATAGGGACAGGGACAGGGACAGGGACAGGGACAGGGACAGGCAGTGACAGGGACAGGAACAGGGACAGGGACAGGGACAGGGACAGGCAGTGACAGGGACAGGGACAGGAACAGGGACAGGGACAGGGACAGGGACAGGCAGTGACAGGGACAGGAACAGGCAGTGACAGGGACAGGAACAGGCAGTGACAGGGACAGGAACAGGCAGTGACAGGGACAGGGACAGGAACAGGGACAGGGACAGGAACAGGCAGTGACAGGGACAGGGACAGGGACAGGGACAGGCAGTGACAGGGACAGGGACAGGCAGTGACAGGGACAGGAACAGGCAGTGACAGGGACAGGAACCGGCAGTGACAGGGACAGGAACAGGCAGTGACAGGGACAGGAACAGGCAGGGACAGGGACAGGGACAGGCAGTGACAGGGACAGGAACAGGCAGTGACAGGGACAGGAACAGGCAGTGACAGGGACAGGAACAGGCAGGGACAGGGACAGGGACAGGCAGTGACAGGGACAGGGACAGGGACAGGAACAGGCAGGGACAGGGACAGTGACAGGGACAGGAACAGGCAGGGACAGGGACAGGGACAGGCAGTGACAGGAACAGGCAGTGACAGGGACAGGGACAGGCAGTGACAGGGACAGTGACAGGGGCAGGGACAGGAACAGGCAGTGACAGGGACAGGAACAGGCAGGGACAGGGACAGGGACAGGCAGTGACAGGGACAGGGACAGTGACAGGGACAGGGACAGGGACAGGGACAGGCAGGGACAGGGACAGGCAGTGACAGGGACAGGGACAGGCAGTGACAGGGACAGGCAGTGACAGGGACAGGGACAGGCAGTGACAGGAACAGG
This sequence comes from Chirona hameri, assembly GCA_036785665.1. Classification (NCBI taxonomy): domain Eukaryota; kingdom Metazoa; phylum Arthropoda; class Thecostraca; order Balanomorpha; family Balanidae; genus Chirona; species Chirona hameri. Next base: position 50,411 of record JAXIVJ010005276.1, on the reverse strand, counting down.
CAGTGACAGGGACAGGGACAGGCAGTGACAGGGACAGGCAGTGACAGGGACAGGGACAGGCAGTGACAGGAACAGGCAGTGACAGGGACAGGGACAGGGACAGGCAGTGACAGGGACAGGAACAGGCAGTGACAGGGACAGGGACAGGGACAGGGACAGGAACAGGCAGTGACAGGGACAGGAACAGGCAGGGACAGGGACAGGGACAGGCAGTGACAGGGACAGTGACAGGGACAGGGACAGGGACAGGGACAGGGACAGGCAGTGACAGGGACAGGCAGTGACAGGGACAGGGACAGGAACAGGCAGTGACAGGGACAGGAACAGGCAGTGACAGGGACAGTGACAGGGACAGGGACAGGAACAGGTAGTGACAGGGACAGGAACAGGCAGGGACAGGGACAGAGACAGGCAGTGACAGGGACAGGGACAGTGACAGGGACAGTGACAGGGACAGGGACAGGCAGTGACAGAAACAGGCAGTGACAGGGACAGGAACAGGCAGTGACAGTGACAGGAACAGGCAGTGACAGGGACAGGAACAGGCAGTGACAGGGACAGGGACAGGCAGTGACAGGGACAGGCAGTGACAGGGACAGGCAGTGACAGGGACAGGGACAGGAACAGGCAGTGACAGGGACAGGAACAGGCAGTGACAGGGACAGGAACAGGCAGTGACAGGGACAGGAACAGGCAGTGACAGGGACAGGAACAGGCAGTGACAGGGACAGGAACAGGCAGGGACAGGGACAGGGACAGGCAGGGACAGGGACAGGGACAGTGACAGGGACAGGGACAGGGACAGGGACAGGCAGTGACAGGAACAGGCAGTGACAGGGACAGGAACAGGCAGTGACAGGGACAGGAACAGGCAGTGACAGGGACAGGAACAGGCAGTGACAGGGACAGGAACAGGCAGTGACAGGGACAGGAACAGGCAGGGACAGGGACAGGGACAGGCAGTGACAGGGACAGGGACAGGGACAGGAACAGGCAGTGACAGGGACAGGGACAGGCAGTGACAGGAACAGGCAGTGACAGGGACAGGGACAGGCAGTGACAGGGACAGGCAGTGACAGGGACAGGGACAGGAACAGGCAGTGACAGGGACAGGAACAGGAACAGGCAGTGACAGGGACAGGGACAGGGACAGGGACAGGGACAGGGACAGGGACAGGCAGTGACAGGGACAGGAACAGGGACAGGGACAGGGACAGGCAGTGACAGGGACAGTGACAGGGACAGGAACAGGGACAGGGACAGGCAGTGACAGGGACAGGAACAGGCAGTGACAGGGACAGGAACAGGCAGTGACAGGGACAGGAACAGGCAGTGACAGGGACAGGAACAGGCAGTGACAGGGACAGGAACAGGCAGTGACAGGGACAGGAACAGGCAGTGACAGGGACAGGAACAGGCAGTGACAGGGACAGGGACAGGGACAGGGACAGGGACAGGGACAGGGACAGGGACAAGGACAGGGACAGGGACAGGCAGTGACAGGGACAGGGACAGGCAGTGACAGGGACAGGGACAGGGACAGGGACAGGGACAGGGACAGGGACAGGGACAGGGACAGGCAGTGACAGGGACAGGAACAGGCAGTGACAGGGACAGGAACAGGCAGTGACAGGGACAGGAACAGGCAGTGACAGGGACAGGAACAGGCAGTGACAGGGACAGGGACAGGGACAGGGACAGGGACAGGGACAGGGACAGGCAGTGACAGGGACAGGGACAGGAACAGGGACAGGAACAGGCAGTGACAGGGACAGGGACAGGGACAGGCAGTGACAGGGACAGGAACAGGCAGTGACAGGGACAGGAACAGGCAGTGACAGGGACAGGAACAGGCAGTGACAGGGACAGGAACAGACAGTGACAGGGACAGGAACAGGCAGTGACAGGGACAGGAACAGGCAGTGACAGGGACAGGGACAGGGACAGGGACAGGGACAGGGACAGGGACAGGGACAGGGACAGGGACAGGGACAGGCAGTGACAGGGACAGGGACAGGCAGTGACAGGGACAGGGACAGGGACAGGGACAGGGACAGGGACAGGGACAGGGACAGGGACAGGCAGTGACAGGGACAGGAACAGGCAGTGACAGGGACAGGAACAGGCAGTGACAGGGACAGGAACAGGCAGTGACAGGGACAGGAACAGGCAGTGACAGGGACAGGGACAGGGACAGGGACAGGGACAGGGACAGGGACAGGGACAGGGACAGGGACAGAGACAGGCAGTGACAGGGACAGGAACAGGGACAGGAACAGGCAGTGACAGGGACAGGGACAGGGACAGGCAGTGACAGGGACAGGAACAGGCAGTGACAGGGACAGGAACAGGCAGTGACAGGGACAGGAACAGGCAGTGACAGGGACAGGAACAGGCAGTGACAGGGACAGGAACAGGCAGTGACAGGGACAGGAACAGGCAGTGACAGGGACAGGGACAGGGACAGGGACAGGGACAGGGACAGGGACAGGGACAGGGACAGGGACAGGCAGTGACAGGGACAGGAACAGGGACAGGAACAGGCAGTGACAGGGATAGGGACAGGGACAGGCAGTGACAGGGACAGGAACAGGCAGTGACAGGGACAGGGACAGTGACAGGGACAGGGACAGTGACAGGGACAGGGACAGGGACAGGCAGTGACAGGGACAGGAACAGGCAGTGACAGGGACAGGGATAGGCAGTGACAGGGACAGGGACAGGGACAGGGACAGGGACAGGGACAGGGACAGGGACAGGGACAGGGACAGGGACAGGGGCCTCCATCCGACATATATAACTTTGAAACGTTTGCATGTATATTTTCAATGAACAAGTTTACCTAAAAACAACAAATGGTAAAATAAATAAAACAATCGGGCGTTATATTTTCCACGGAATCTCGGTCTCCTGTTGATTTTTTCCCTCGGCGCTTTCGCGCCTCGGATAAAAATCAACAGGGAGACCTCGATTCCGCGGAAAATACGAAACCGCCCTCATGCACTATTTTATATAACTGATATGCGCAAAAACCTGACTACTTTCCGAACTATGATACATGACTCTCAATCTGAGACAGTGGCGGCGGAAGAGGGGAGGGGGGGGGGGAGCAGGGGGAAGCTGCCCCCACTCCAGAAGTTTGGGGGAGGGGCAAACATGATTCCCCTCCCCATAAACTTGTAAGAGGGCCCTCCAAGAAGTTGACCGAGGGCCCCGAGGTGCCCCCAGCCAGCCTGAAAGGCATCTAAGGCCAATAGAAGGGCATCAGTCGGCCTGATTGGGTCTTCGGTAGACCTGAGGGGCCCCTAGGAAGGCCTGAGACTTCAACATGGGCCTGTCCGACTTTGCGACCATTTAGAGGCCCTGCAAAATATGGTGGCCTAAATCCGAGGAGATACTATTTCAAATCCGAGGAGATACCATTTCGCGCCATTTCCGTTTTGGTTTTGGGGGCCCTTTTGCCTGTGGGAGGGGGCCCTTTGGCCGAGGAGACCCCCTGGGTTTCTTTGCCCCCATCCAAAAAAAACTTCGGCCGCCACTGATCTGAGATGTCAGAGTGACTCATTGGTCTTACACTGCATCTTATCCGCTGTCGTAGTGCCACTGTATGTTTTGTTTCCGATGCAGTGACACATCGCGGCGCAGGAAGTGCCACGTGCACGTGCCACGTGCCGCCACGTGGGCCTCTGCACAAACAATAGTGTACGTGGAAAGGTCAAACGGGGGGCGACACCGGTCCCATACTCGCAGGTCACATGCACACTGGCGGATCCAGGGGGGGCGGCAGGGTCAAAAGCTCCCCCCCTCCCATCCCACGCTCGACGGGGACGGCAATAGAAATTATCCCCCCCCCCAATCCGCTGAAACTGGCGATGAAAAAAAGAAGGAAAAATGGGAAGGAAAGTGGCGCGTGCATATTTTGAAATGTCGAATACAAAATCCAGACCCATCATACTTAAGTAGCCATAAGTCAGACAAAACTAAAGATATTGCTTTGCAATTCGGCTGGGGTATTGTCTATACTTCGTTCTCCAATATTTATTCCAGTTTTTTAATATGTTTTGAAATTTTTATTTTGTGGATGTTTTTCTCCGAAAATTATTTTTCATAAAATCATATCAAATATCAAATCATATGAAAACACGGAATATATATTGGAGAGCCATGTATGGACGATGCCTAAACCATATACCAAACCAAACCCGATGTCAAAGCAATATCTTGAGTGTTGACTGACTTATGGCTCCCTAAGTATGATGGGTTTTGACTTTGCATTAGACATTTCCAAATATGCTTGGCGCGTCTGGCGCTATTTTCGATCTGGAGCGATTCCTACAACCAACGTAAGTTCAAAAACGTCACGTTTTGGCGCCAAAGTTTATAGCGCTGAATAGCGTGCGTGGAACGCATTTCGACAGTATTTTAGGAATGGTGACTGGGACATGGGTATCGTTGTGTTCCTTTTCCCTGTAAACATGTAGCCAAATAAAATTCACACTTTGGGAATGTGTAGATAAAGGTAATATTTGTTAATTGTCAAGGTCATTTTAAATTACTATAGCGTGGGATGGCTACTTTGGCCTCAGGTCTATCCAGACTCAAGTAATTTCAGGTACCAATTTTAAATCTGACACCCATTTTGCACCATGCTTAGGCACCTATCCCGGTGCTATGAGTAGAGGTCTCACAATTTTTAGCATTTCCAACTAGTCAAGATCAGACTCAGCATGAACTCAGCTACAAAAATGTTTGAAAGCGACAGAAGAGGTAAAATTGGGTTTGTCTGGTGTTTACCACTGGCGGATCCAGGGCGGGCATTAGGGCCAAATGCCCCCCACAGGAACATGGCGGACATTCAATACAAGGATGTCTCCCGCCCCGCGTGTTCCCGCATTGGCTGTAAGAAGTGATCATTAGGAAGAAAAAAAAATCCCCCCGGTCAATGACTTTCGCTTTGAGGACCCGATACCCCCCCCCCCCCCCCTCAACGAGACTTTTCGCGCTGACGACGACCCGAATATTGATTGATTGATTGATTGATTGATTGATTGATTGATTGATTGATTGATTGATTGATTGATTGATTGATTGATTGATTGATTGATTGATTGATTGATTGATTGATTGATTGATTGATTGATTGATTGATTGATTGATTGATTGATTGATTGATTGATTGATTGATTGATTGATTGATTGATTGATTGATTGATTGATTGATTGATTGATTGATTGATTGATTGATTGATTGATTGATTGATTGATTGATTGATTAATTGATTGATTGATTGATTGATTGATTGATTGATTGATTGATTGATTGATTGATTGATTGATTGATTGATTGATTGATTGATTGATTGATTGATTGATTGATTGATTGATTGATTGATTGATTGATTGATTGATTGACTGACTGACTGATTGATTGATTGATTGATTGATTGATTGATTGATTGATTGATTGATTGATTGATTGATTGATTGATTGATTGATTGATTGATTGATTGATTGATTGATTGATTGATTGATTGATTAATTGATTGATTGATTGATTGATTGATTGATTGATTGATTGATTGATTGATTGATTGATTGATTGATTGATTGATTGATTGGTTGATTGATTGATTGATTGATTGATTGATTGATTGATTGATTGATTGATTGATTGATTTATTGATTTATTGATTTATTGATTTATTGATTGATAACAGGTAACCGAGTAATCAAGATAACATTTACTGAGAACGTCCAGAATTAATACTGAGAACGTCCAGAATTAAAACTGAGAACGTCCAGAATTAAAACTGAGAACGTCCAGAATTAAAACTGAGAACGTCCAGTGTATGTGGAAGGAAGCAATGAAGAAACATTAAATGTTCCATGGTTAATATACCACTAGGCTCGTCTTAAGAACTGTAACATTTACCATGGCATGCCAAACATCCTATGACGCATTTCACTACCAGTAATCTTCACGCAACAACAGCAGAATTGAACGCAACAAGCTCCAGAACTGTAGAAGACTTGCCACGACTTGCCCTTCGCCCCTGGACAAGATCACTAGCAGTGGTTTGCCCTGGGCCATCTCAATCGTTGGCAAATTAACAGCTGAAGCTGTAAATAGATGCATTCGAAACCAGTTACAAATGACTTGTCATCTCGAATGTGGCGGCAGAAGTGGACGACTGGCACTGAGTTATGAAGAGATCAAGGGACTTCTTCAAGAACGTCTGCAGTTGGAATAACTGTAGATGAAAAGTAGTAGATGCTTTATATAGTAATCAAGCTGTTTGTAAAACAACCTTTCGATCAAGTATTGTTACATTTTGATCATTGCCACATGATCTGCCTCGCGATTTTAACATTTCCTCTACATACTGTCTTAGTGAGGGGAATCACTTGAACTTCTTTAGATAGCTCCAGTTTAGCTTCGGAGACATTTAGCGACATTTACATCACACGATGATCCTAAACAATATCTTGTTATTCAGAAGTTTGCCAAAGTTATGACAAACACCCTTGCAGATGCAAAGAATGACTCGGAACTCAACCCCAACTTCTAAAAATTGACTCGACACTAATATCTTCCAAATACAATATTGCCATATGCCGGGGTATGTTTACAACATTAGCACGTGTTTCTTGTATCAGCTGTCGGCCCGCTGAAATTTACAACGGGGAAATGGTATCACTTTTCGGCCCCAGGGCACTTCAGAGATAACAGACGTAAGCCAGACGTATATTTATACATTCCTCAATGCTTTCATTGACGTTGGAATCAATATCGAGCCCCAAATATTCTGGAAAAAATGTCATAAAGCATATATATTTTCAATGAACAAATTTATCTAAAAACGGCTAATGGTAAAATAAATAGAACACTCGGGCGTTATATTTTCCACGAAATCTCGGCCTCCTGTTGATTTTTTCCCTTGGCACGCGCCTCGGGTAAAAAATAAATAGGGAGACCTCGATTCCGCGGAAAATATGATACCTCCCTCATGCACTATTTTATATAACTGATATGCGCAAAAACCTGGCCGATTTCCGAACTATGATACATGACTCTCAATCTGAGACAGTGGCGGCGAAAGAGGGGGAGGGGGAGGGGCAGGGGGACAGCTGCCCCCACTCCAGAAGTTGGCGGGGGGGGGGGGCAAACATATGATTTCCCCCTCCCCATAAATTTGTAAGAGGGGCCCTCCAAGAAGTTGACCGAGGGCCCCGAGGTGCCCCCAGCCAGCCTGATGGGCCTCTAAGGCCGACAGAAGGCCCTCAGTCGGCCTCATGAGGGGGCCCTCGGTAGACCTGAGGGGGCCCTAGGAAAGCCTGAGACTTCAACAAGGGGCCTGTCCGACGTTCGTTTGCGACCATTTAGAGGTCCTGCAAAATATAATGGCCTAAATCCGAGGAGATACCATTTCGCACCATGGGGGGGCTTTTGTCCGTGGGAGGGGCCCTTTGGCCGGGAGCCCCCTGGGTTTCTTTGCCCCCATCCAAAAATACCTTCGGCCGCCACTAATCTGAGATGTCAGCGTGACTCCTTGGTCCTACACTGCTGACTCATCCGCTGTCGTAGTGCCCGTGTATGTTTTGTTTCCGATAAAGTGACGCATCGCGGCGCGGGAAGTCGCCTGTTTGACCTGCAGTAGACCGCACCGCCCCACCACCAACCAATGTGCCGAGATACCCTCCAGAAATAGACGGGTGCAGGCGGAGGCGGGCTCTGACGCAAACCTAACCGGTCCGGCCACCGAGGGGTGTCAGACAGCAATAGCCCTGTTTACATAGCACAGCAATAGCCCTGTTTACATAGCATACATAAATTCCACTAACTTTCCACAGTTGGAGACTTCTTAACTTTTTTCTATTGGAATTTCCCTGGCCTCAAAAGATTTGTCGAGACCGTTTAAAAACAGCTCTTAGAGCACAAGAATACACAGAGAAACTCTTCCATGTTATATGTTAAATATCTACTTGCAAGTGAAATATCATGTGTTAAATGTTAGTCAATGACTTTTGGAAAACTATGTTTCTGGATGCTCGGTGTTTCATACTCATATTTCTCCAGAATATGCCTGAATGTCTCGACATAGTAACAAATATGGTAGCTTATCGGCTTCGTCGATTGCTGTTTGGCTACCAAATGTTCCGTAATGTGGGTTCCCGTCTGTCTGTCATCTACCGTGGATGTCTCGCCTATTCTGATTGGTCGTCGTTTAAAGTTTTGACCAATCAGCGGGCTGCTCTCAGCGCACTGAGGGACGTCGAAGACAGAATCGGCGCACTAGCGCACTGTCGATACAAATATTGGAGGTGTTTGTCCAGGCAAATGTGATTTTTCGAAGGCGCTGTGTTATACTTATAAGCTGCATTTTGATTTTGTCTACGTAGAACTTTAAGTCATAGAAGAAGTAAGTGGCATTACACTTCGAAGTGACGTGTGTTATGATTTTTATCTGTATCACAGGGTGGGGGCCTTCCCTTTTCTAAAAAAAATATGTTAACATGTCATCTTGACAAACTCTACACCAGAGCTTGTCACGGGCTGGGCTGGCCCTATGGGCCATGGGCCGGGCCTGGACTGGGCCTAGGCTGGGCCTCAACTTTAAGGAAATCACTGGGCTCTGGACGGGCCTGGGCTGAGAATGTTGAAGCTCAGGTCAGAGCTGAAAAAAATTCAACCAGCAGTTCACTTCCACAGCAACACACTGTTGCTGTGGCTGTGGCTTTTCGTTTGTTTTTGGTTAGCATAGTTGGTTCATTGTTTCACATTTATAGTATACAAGTAAATATGATAGGATAGTGATTGCAAATTTTGTGAAAATATGTATATGCTTAATCTGAACGGGCCGGACCGGGCCTGGGCCTCAATATTATAAATTTGACCGAGCCTGGTCCGGGCCTGTGCTTGGTGTTCATGGGCCTGGGCCGGGCCGGGCTGGGTGTTGGTGGGCCCGTGACGAACACTGCCCTACACCCTGGTTGCATGAAAAGCTCAGTATTCTGATGTGTCTGTGGTTACAGTTGTTAACCCTACCTACCTTGTGTACAGAATGAGATAATAAATGGGCCAGGGTTGGACAAAAACGGCCTAAATTTAATGTATACAAGCCAGTGGCTTTTATTAATTTAAGCGGCTTAAAATAATACAAACCAGCTTAAATTCAGCATCAATTTAAGACTCGCTGAGAGCAGAATATATCGTTGACATATAGCACATGTAATTAAAGGGAACAGTTCGCCTTTAACATGGGGTTTTGAACTGAGATAGCAGATTTATAGAGCAGATATAAAAATGGGTTTTGGTGCCGTGCTGTGTCTAGTCGATGTTGGCACTGAACTTAAATAGACTATAATAGACTAATAGACAAAAATGAACTGAAATAAATTAAATAAAGAGACTAAATAGAGTTCAGACTGGTTATTGATTCGACACTGATTGAATCGATTGGAATCGTTCAATCAAAATTAATTGAATCAAAACATAATTGATTCACCACCAGATATTTTGATTCATGAATCGTGATTGAACCAAAACCCGCATCAAATCAAGGCGGATTGAATCAAAATATTTAACGATTCAAGTACACTGGTAAATTGTGCAAATACATCAGTTCATATATTGGCGAATCATTCCACGTTGTGGTTTAGTGTTTGATCCGTTTCAAAAACGCCGTCAAGATGAGTACATAGAGGCATACACATTACACATACATCGGTCAAGGACGCTAGATAGAGACTTCTCCCGTCACATACTCGGGAAGGCGCTAGTACATATGCCTAAATCAGACGCATAAATGTTATTACAGATGCAAATACAAATGCTAAACCATCTTTGCACCAAAGATGAGATGTCAAATCACAGATGATTTGGTATAGCGGCGAGAAGATCTGGTAGCGTACGAGCAGCCGAGGCGGCTGTCGGCAGGTTGTTCCAGGACTGAGATGCACGGTATGAAAAAGTACTGCGAGCCAAGGAAAGCCGAAACGGAGGAAGCTGCGCCACCGACTGTTGCGCGAGTAACTCGCTGCGACACGGCCGAACGTCGGACAAATAACGACTGGACAGCTTCCGGAGTGTTTGCATCATTCAAAGCCTTGAAGACTTTGATGCAGTCACGATGTTTTACCAGGTCGTCAATCTTGCGCCAGCCAAGTTGATCTAAAATAGGCGAGATGTGGTCAAATTTTCGAGCACCTGTCACTATCCGAACCACAAAATGTATTCGTTTTTGAATTATGTGCAGGTGACAGGCTGCAGCTCCACCCCAGATTGAGAGACAGTAGATGATGTGGGGAAACACGTGAGCATGAATAAGGATCTTACGGGTCTCTGGTGTGAGGTGGTGATGAATTTTGTAAAGTGAAAGAAGAATGGAGCTGCAGTTTTTTACAACATTTGATATATGCTCCTCCCAGGATAATTTATTGTCAAAAACCATTCCGAGCAACTTCACGGACGGTGAGGGGACCAGGACGTGACCGGATATGTTGATTGAGAAGGAACTGGTGTTTTTTAGAGACTAGGATGTGCCGACAGGAAGGAGAGTTGTTTGGGTAGGATTCATTTTTAAGGAGCTATATTTAAAGTAGGATTGGATAGACCTCAGTGTCTCCTCCTGGCGATATTTCAAAGCGCTGAGCTGGTCTGGAGGAGAGGAGTCTAATAAGGAGGTATCATCGGCATAGGATAATAAGCGTCCGTGAGGCAGGGAGGATGCAAGGTCGTTTGTGAAAATGCTGAAGAGGACCGGGCCTGTTAAGGAACCTTGAGGAACGCCATGGGTCAGAGATAAGGAAAGGTTACCACCTCTCACCATCTGCTGACGCTCGCCAAGGTAGCCCGCGAACCAGGAACTGTCAATGCCGTACCATGCAAGTTTAGCAAGCAAGAGTATGTGGTCAACGCTATCGAAGGCACGGCTCAGATCCACTGATGTGGCCGCGACGATGTGCCCCTCATTCATCCTGCATACCATCCAGTCAACGACATCGATGAGGGCATCTTCCGTGGAGTGACATTTGCGGTAGGCATATTGTGTGGAAGCCAGAATATTATTGCTAATAAAATATTCAGTAACCTGACGGGAAACGACCTTCTAGCAAATTGTTGACAAGACTGGTAATATAGAGATTGGCCTGAAACTATTGGCTTCCTCGCGAGATCCAGATTTGAATAGCGGCACCACACACGCCTCTTTCCAAGCCGAAGGAAAAACACGCGTACTGATCGAGGAATTCACCAAGTGCAATACATGAGGTCCAATTACTGCAAAACACTTCCGCACGGCTGCATCAAACCCGACGGCTTGGCTGGCAGACAGTTCACTGAGCGCGGCGGACAGTTCCGGAAGCGTAATCACACGAAGCGTCAGCCCAGCTGTCGTCACGCAGGGTGGCCTGGGAGGGAGGGGAGGCGCAGCGCTGCCACCAGCTGCTATCTCAGCTGCGATTTTTGGTCCGACATTGGCAAAGTGTCGGTTAAATTCGTCCGCCTTTTCAGCGGATAACGAGGCAGGATTATTCCCACTCCCTTTCGGCCGCATGACAAATTCTTTCACACCCTGCCAGAAAGCATTACGATCGCGCGACATTTGAGCACATACATATTCTCTACGTGACACGGCAAAGTGGCCCTTGACCAGATTTCGAAGTCTACGGTACTCCTTCTTATTTTCCCCAATCCCGTCTCTGCGCCACACAAGATTGGTTCCATCCCTACACCGCATTCATTCAAGAGCGGCTCATCGTCCTCCACCCACGGACAGTGCTGCCGACGGCGCGGTGTCACTGTTCTTAGCAGACAATGGGAATCGAGCACGCTCCACCAAAGTCGCATAAAACTACATACTTTCGTATCGACATCCGTCGCTTCATAAACAGGATCCCAATTAAGGTACAGTAGTTCCAAGCAAATCGCATCCCAGTTCGCTTTACGCCATAACCTCGATACGAAACTTTTTGGACTAATGCGAGGCTTAACCACAGGAAAGCTTATTACAGTAGTAAGGTGATCAGAAATTGGCTCTGTTGACAAGAAAACCGCAGAGTTCAGTCCGTCCACGTTGGTGATGATATGGTCCAGGAGGGTAGGGGTCGGCTCCAGATGAGTAGGTTCCGTGACAAGTTGTTGCAGCCCCAGGTCGTTCAGCGCCGTCAGGTACGGACGACAGATTGGTGTGTCCGGTCTGAGGACGTCTATATTGACGTCCCCGAGACAGAACGAAGGTCGGTCCGCGGCCAGAACGTCACGTAGCTGGTCGTGAATGTCTTCTATGTCACGTATGTACGGCTGGCGTGGTGGACGGTACACCACTCCCACAGTCACAGAACTTCGGCCCCTACATTTCACAGAAACCCAGAGAGATTCTAGTGCCGCACTACTACTTGTAATGGGTAGGATGTTGCATTCCAGTGTGTCCCTGTGAATAATTGCCACACCACCACTGTTCTCCCTGGTGCCTGGCTGAAGTGGCCGATCACGACGCAGTATATTATACCCCGGGAAAATCAAGATTCCGTCTAATACTTTCGCATGTAACCAGGTTTCAGAAACACAATAAATGTCTACATTATGATCGTTCATGGTTCGAATAACATATTTCATATTGGGCGTAAGAGAACGGACATTAGAGCGCGCTATTATAAGAGTTCGCAAAGTGGCATTTCTAACCAGGCCACTTCCACCGTCGGTGACCTCCGGGAGTCGGGCCAGGCACCGAGTCTGATTCTGGCTGTGTTGCGGCAGGCGAGTCAGGCTGGTCGCTCTTCCGCCCGCGCGCTGAGTGGCACGCCGTCCGCCGCTGCATGGGCGCGGCCTCACCCGCACGGGGATCAAGATTCAAGTCGCCGCTGACATGGTCCGGTGTTGGTTGGCGCCCTACACGGCGGGACAAAAGTGCCCCAGCGCCGGGAGCGGACTGCTGGACGCCGCTCCTCGCCCTGGCTCGGCGGACCCTCCATACATACATACATGCAGTCCCAGTGGCTACATTTATTTATACTGAAATACTATTGATGTAACAATGTTTTAATGATCATATACATATATGCATGTTTCCATTTGTATTGATTTGACATACATTCATCTCATATATTTAAATGTTGAATCAAACGTGAATCGATTAAAATATTTGTTTTGATTCTTTGAATCAGAAGGAATCAATTCTCAAATTTGTATCCGTGAATCGAACGGTGATTGAATCATTCAGATTCAAAAATGAATCATGATTGAATCGGTCCAAAAAAGTTGAATCAATAACCAGTCTGAAATAGACTAATAGAACTGATGTAGTGCAGTGCAGTGCCCCGTGTCCTGCGCCCCGTGTCCCTGCCCTGTCCTGCCCTGAATATTGTATCAATTGTATAACCTCACCTCAACACCAACAAAATTAGCTACACACATATCACATCGATACTAAAAAATAGGTTCCGGCATTTGCGTCAATCTTCTCAATAGCTCCACTGTTGTTGACCATGGACTAGCCTTTGTACGGTCATGAAAACGCCCACTTGTAATCCTGATTTCCTTCCGTGAGTAAATCTGATTTAAAACCTAATCGGAGGCAGGTGCATCAACAAGGTGCAACTGTTTTTTTTTTCATTCTTGAAAGTTGCATCACGGTATTACACTCACAGTATTATCACAGTATTGATCAAATGGTGAAAAATAAACACGATTATTTCGTCGCATTACCGCAGCATAGGCCTAAACGCGTAAGGAAGTAGTGCCGAATCATGGGAAAACGCCACCTCAAATATAGGGAAATTCCTATCTAAAAACTTAAAAAGTCTCCAACTGTGGAAAGTTAGTGTAATTTATTTATGCTATGTAAACTGGGCTAATGCCGTCGATACAGGGAAGGAGGAAGCACCGCCCCCGCCACGTGTCTGATCGCTGTGCTGTATTGACCTGGTGAGCGCCGCTACAGACTGCAATCAGGCGGTGACACTGACAGGTTAAACACTGATAGGCATTAATTAAACGGTCGTGATTAAATGGCGATGACTACAAGGCAGTCGTTTGTCGTAGGGATAGGGGCGGTGGAGGGGGTTAGCCCGCGCGCACGTGGCAACATACCGTCCCTGTTTATGCAACACTGTAACAGTGTGCAACACTGCAACATTGACGCAACACTGCTACGCTGTTACGCAACACAACACTGTTACGCAACACTGCAACATTGAAGTGTGTATGTGGTTGGGGCTTTTGGGGGGCGCTTCAGCGCGTTGAGGCTATCAAGCGCCCATCACATTGAAGTGTCAGAGTGGAAGCTTGTTAGGGGAATTGTGACTGTGCGTTCGTGTAGAGGCGTGTTATCGTGTGCAGTGGTAATTTGCAGAATGAGGCAATGATACTTGGGCTGGTCTGGTCCTATAATACCCTGGCATGTGCTGGTTTACGTTGAGCCCGGTTGGGTGGCAACGTTATATTCGGTATGAAAAAGTGGAGTATTTCTATAATGTTCTGTGATTCATAGTGTTCAATGTTGCTTGGCAATGATGTGTTGTGTTGCTGAGCTTGTTGTAAAACGCTGTGAATGTGCAATGTTATGGGGTGCCTTGGCATGCTTTCCTACCAAGTGCTGTGTACAGTGTACACTGAGCATAGTGTTGTACAGTTCTGCTCCGTGCCGTGTCATGACAGTGTTTTTAACCCCATTCGGCACCTGCAGGTGACGTCATCGACAACAACAGAAGGCGCCGCCAGCTCTGTCAGGACCTGCTGGAGATTACCGCTCGCCTGGAGCCCGGTCCCACCCGACTGCGAGGTGAGTCCACGCCGCAGACGGTGACGTCACTGCGAGGAGACGGTGACGTCACCGCCAGACGGCTCACAGCCGTGCGGCGGTTCTCGGGAATCGGCGGAGCGGGAGAGGTGCTCTCGATAACGCGGCCTAACTCGATATGCGCGCTCTGTTCTACTTACAAAGGCACGTCGACTGTCAGAGCTGGAGAAATGCATTCGGAGAAAAGGTGCAACTTCGTTACCCGGAAGAATAGCTCAGCTCGATTTACTGACGAATAATGAGCTTTCTCAGACTCTACTGAAGATTATAAGAGAATACGTAAATGGATAGTTTTACGAGTCATTTCTCAGGCCGATTTCACAAAGA
Source organism: Chirona hameri (assembly GCA_036785665.1). Classification (NCBI taxonomy): domain Eukaryota; kingdom Metazoa; phylum Arthropoda; class Thecostraca; order Balanomorpha; family Balanidae; genus Chirona; species Chirona hameri. Next base: position 35,285 of record JAXIVJ010005276.1, on the reverse strand, counting down.
ATCTTACAATTACAAATGTTTGTAATTACAAACGCAAGAAAATGTTACAAACTGCATAAAAAAGCTATTTCACAGACATTCGCCACCCCTGAATTACAAATTGTAAAGATGTTTGTAAACAAAAATGTTTGTAAGCAGAAACGTTTGTAATCAAGAACGTTTGTATTAAAGCTTATGCTAATTAAAACTTCTTTGATCGTTAAAATTATTGTTTAGCCACTATTTTCATTGTGGTTTAATTTGTACTCAAAATAAAAATAGTTATAGTGAAAATTATCTGGAATTAGTATTGTACCGGAATGCAGACCCTGACCGTAAAAATACCGCTTGGTAAGCAGGATTTGCCCATTCACCGAGTTGGAGTTAATAATCGATCGGGCGCGAAGCGCCCGTGAGGATTCTCGTCAACTTACTAGACAAATGTACATTTGACCCGGCCCGACCCGGCCATACAGACGCTTTTCAGAAGGTAATAACTTTGCAACCACTGCTCCGATTGAGATTGGGTTTTCACCATTGGATAGGTCCATCAAATCAATTGTGTTTTTGGTATGGTGCATACTGATAGAGGTGGTACCACAGCGCGAGGCAGTTGGCACATGCGAACGTCGAAATGAACAAAGAACCTTGCAAAAATGATCCTTGATCAAAAATGGCTGTATTATTCTAAACATTAATGTATACGCTGAAGCATGCAGCGCTCAGGACGTACTCCCTTTTGGCGGATTTGAGAAAGGAGATCATGAACAATTTAATACAACTTAATTTGTATGTTGGCATGCATTGAGGCCTGGCAATTTTTCTGGAGGAATGACTGTGTTACTACCACGTGTGCTCCCTTACCGTTTCATATTTCAAACCTGTTTTAGCTTTACCAGAGCGCGCTCGCTCGGTCATCGCCCAAAAAGGCGTTTTACATTTGTAATGATATTATATTTAGTTGCGTTGTTGAATTGAGAAGCCGATGCAAACTTACCGTGGATGCAAGACACACGGCCCCCTTCGAAGTTAGTTGATATTCGAAGGATCGTTGACCGCCACAATTTTATCCTCATGCAGTTTCTCCGAGCGGAGGCGCGCCCTCGCATAATAGCTTAATCGGAATAAGGCACTGGGCTGCAAATCGGGAGATCCGCTCGAATTTCTCGGCTCTCGTGAAAAAACTTTTCGGCGAGTGTATGTGTAAACCATTGCCCTTACAACCTCGGCAACGAAACAACCTCACCAATAAAGCAACCTCAACTTATTAATGCAATCTCTGATATTCAGAACCTCTGACCCACTTGAATTACTAGTTTGTAATAACAAAAAAAGAAGATAATTACAAACATTTCTACAAAAAAAATTATTTGCAAATTGAGCTTGTAAATTGTAACTTGAGATTAAGTGCCGAGAAGTTTTGTGAAATACAAATTACCCAAGTTTGTAACAATTCTTTGTAATTACAAGCGATTTTGCTTTGTGAAATCGGCCTCTGATTTATATGCAAAATGAGAAATACATTATTGTAAGTATCTGGGGAAGTTGCACCTCAGGTTGGATGTGTGAAACTGAAACTCCGTACAACATACAACTTACAATAGGATGCAACGGATTACAACATACAACTTACAATAGGATGCAACGGATTACAACATACAACTTACAATAGGATGCAACGGATATTAATGACATGAACATAAGTGTTACACGATTGCATTATGCACAAGCCTTGGGTGACTGCATTTAGTATTGTTCGCCATGGGCTGATCCAAACTATAAAGCCTAGAAGCTTCCATAGTACGATCTAAGCTGTCCAACTCCTAATGAGCTGTCTAACTCCTAATGCTGTCAACTCCTAATGACTCGATCTAAGCTGTCCAACTTCCATAGTGTCGATCTAAGCTTACCAACTCCTAAGCCGAAAGAGTCGGGTTCAAAGTAGATCGTCAAGATTACAAATTAAATGTCTTACTGCAGGAAAGAGTCAAGTGGTGTACATTGGCATTAGAGGTACATAACATCATAAATATTTGGTCGCAGCCTAGTCACGGCCGTGGCCGTGACTAGGCTGCGACCAAATATTTATGATTTTATGTACCTCTAATGCCAATGTACACCACTTGGCTCTTTCCGGCAGTAAGACATTTAATTTTTAATCTTGACGATCTACTTTGAACCCGACTAGATGCTATCATACTGCTAACACTATGATGCTAGCCTGGTCAGTCACAGCTTCAGTCACGGCCGTGACCACTGACCAGTTCTGATCCCAGCGCTGGGACGCTGGAACCAGAATTCTGCAACTCTAATTGGCAAGACCGGGACTTGCGCAGCAAATTCTGCACTGACTACATAGTATGCTTAATTTCGCGTTGCCAAGCATTGCGTGAGCCAAGCACTTTGCCAGCACCCCGAACGGCGTCAACTGAGAGTCTGGGATGTAGTGCCTGGTTTCAGGTGCCAAACAGACAGGGCTCTGGTGGCTTTTCGGCGCTGCGTTTTGATCCCTAAATAATTAACGTAGCATACGCGTAAGCATTAATAATCATAATGTATAACTGGTCATGTAATACCATGATGTTCGCGTCACTAATGTCATCCAAGGTAAAAGTAACAGTAATGAGTCTTATTCAGATCAGAGTTTTATGGCTGGATCAACTCATGGTAAACAATGCCCCACTGCGAATGTGAGGTTGTGTGTCAGCACGAAGACCTATCATGGCAGAGCCTTGAACTATATAACATACACTTACTCCTAAGTCCTCATATTTGTATTATTATTTCACCTTGTCAAATATCCCTCCGCCCGTGTCTCCATAATCAAACAGTCTTGGCACCGTACCAAGGTCAAAGAAGAAAGTTGATACCTGGAACCAGTTCAATATCAACAGACGATGAGCATTTTTAAAACAAGATCAAAGTCGTCTCATCTGCAACCCTATTAAATTAGCCAAGTCAAATCAAAGCATTGTATTTCTGGCTGTGTACTGAGCGGACTTACTAAGCGCTATGTTGAAACTGTGTGATTTTCCGTCTAGTATTAAGTTACAACCGTAGTGCGTCTTTTGGCTAATTATATTAATACCATATCATATACTATACTACATTATATTAATCTACCAGTGGAGTAAAATGAAGCTAGCGTCACCAGACACCAACCATGTCACCGTTCCTGCTTATTTACTTGCAACGCTTGCAAAACGTGGGCCCATGTTATGGTTATTGAGCAAAGGGAAAGGCCTTTCAAGGCCCACAAGATATCGCATATCAATAAGCCTAATTCTCTCGAAAATATTAAACAATCCTAACTTATACAAGTTCTTATCAAACTTGAACACACAGCTGCAACATCATAATGTTTGAAAGGGAGCACAACCCTTCTCTAGCATTGTTACATCGGCAATGCCTGATAGCTGAAAGGCAAGTTCTGGGTAAGGATGTTAATGCCTTACAATCTACCTTTCACAAACATTTTGTCTCAGTTCAGGTAGAACATAAAATTACGTCAAAACGTATTATTATTATTCTTATTATTATTATTATTATTATTATTATTATTATTATTATTATTATTATTCTTGTTATTATTATGTTATTATGATTATGATTATGATTATGATTATGATTATGATTATGATTATGATGATGATGATGATGATGATTATTATTAGTAGTAGTAGTAGTAGTAGTAGTAGTAGTAGTAGTAGTATTAGTATTATTATTATTATCAGTTTTATCATGTGCACTTCTTTTCCCCGGCACAGCTCCCCATCCCCGTCCCCCCCCCCCCCCCCCCCGTCTCCTCCCCCTCCCTCCATGTGTGTTATCGTGCCGGCACTAACCACCGTCACCAAATGAGCCTGGTGATCACACCTCGGCCGCCTGTGTGTGACGTCATTTCAGGAAAGCTACTCTGTCACCTGATCGAGAGCACTCTGCTAGCGGGGGACCAACGTCAGGTATATATGGTTCCACCGTGCCCCCGCGAGACGGCACGCCGGCCTTCCCTGCTGGTGACTCGCCGGACTGCACGGCCTTAGATGCGTTGCCGCTTCTGACTCTAGAGTGACACGTGGCCCGTCCATGAATTACGTGATGCTAATGATGCAGGTTCATATTTTCTTCAGGTTTTCCGCAATTCGTCCATCAGTTTACTATTCGTTGTGGTGTGTCAATAGTGGAAACCACAACAAACAATGCATACAAACACCATGTTTGTTTTGCTGTTTCAACATACGTTCAACAGCATCCAAAAGGTTGGTTTGAAATGTACAGTGTCATAATATTGTCAGTATCTCTGTTGAAGTGTCATCACTAATTCATGGATTGCCACGTTGTTTGAAAGTTCACTCCCATCAACCTCAGTCGGAACTGCGTGTTTTAGCTTCTGAGCCTGGTTTTAGCTTTGCTTGACTTTGCTTTTTGCGATTTAGAGTCAATGTGTGGATGATATATGATGAGTTCATATGCAGGTACCATACGCAATAGCTCGGATAAACTCAGAACGAACTTGAGCATACTTAGCCGCAAAATAAATAAGACATGAAAAGTTGTTGATGGCATGTTCGAACTAGCGATTGTGGACTGTCGCGTAGTCTGCGGAGTGACAAACCACGCATGCCCCACGTTTGGTGCAGCACCCACCCGACCCTGGCAGCGTGATACCTTGCAGCCGACCCACCCGATCGCACCCTCCTTCCCCACACCCGGCCCCCTCGCGGGTCAATTCCCGCGCTGCTACACAAATATTGATGTGTGAAAATAGCACTACTCCGGCGACCAAATTGACGTCGTGAGAGTGAAGTTGATTGACACGTTGGCCAGGGGACACGATGTGAGTCTGTAGACACATATAACACAAATGACGCTGAACATCGCCTACAAAGAGTAGAGTTTCCAGGTGATTGCAGGCCTTGTGTGCTCGTTATAATTTGGCTGCAGCCTGCAATCATCCATTGCTGTGTGCTTCTTCCTTGGGTGAAATTTTCCTAAACTGCTTTGCCACAATTCACATACTGCAAAACCGTGTAAGGTATCAGCTAAACCCTAACTGGATTTGTATGCTTAAAAGAATTGACGTAAAAACATCACGCCAACAGCAAACCAGATTTGTTTTGGTATTGGCTTGATCATGCCTCCTGGTTCAAACTGGTTCGGCTTTGATGATTGGATCCAGGATCCGATACAATTCAAAGGTTCAAAAGATTTCGATCAGATCCGACCTGTCAGGATCGATCCTTACCATGCACTAATCTACCCATTCAACCAGTGCAGCCGAGCAATTTGACGCGAAGCAAATACATGTTCTACGTTGGCTCATAACATTTGATTTAAGAAACAACCATCATTGCAATACCTATAATAACTTACAGGCCGTTCACATTGCACCATTGTTTCTCAGAGGCCAGACTCGTGGTTCGTGGTATCGGCTGAGGAGGCGGCAGAGATCCTACAGTACGACGGCCTGCTACGCCCACTGGCGGAGAGAGTGCGGAATCTGGTGCACGCCCAGATTCCCGCCCCCTGAGCGACATCTATAACAAGCAAGGACAACCGCAGCGCCATCTTCAGCTGCAGCGAGGGCGTAGCCAATCGTGGGTGACGTTTTGCCTGTGATCGTCTTTTACGGAACTAGACGCCAACGATTGGATTGACAAATACTGCCCCTTGATTTGAGATAACTTCAAAGCTGATAATGCTAATGATGACTGAAGGTAATGTCAGAAGTGACAACTGACAACACGATGACAAAGATCAGATATTGCGAAAATGTGTTGCGTATTATGACAAAGACAGTGAGGTATTTTGTTTCGCAGGAAGAGAATGAGACAATGATGAAGCACCATTCAAATTGTGACAAACAGTGTTGTATAGGTTTTAGTAGACTCAAATTTTGAGCATTGTTTCCTCATAACATGAAATCAGATAACTATTATTGAAAACATAAGTATGTAAGTTGGCAAACCATCACTAACTACGTTCTCCTCTGTCTGTGACAATCAACAAATTAAACCGTTAACCTTCTAATCTGAGTAGTTGGATATATGTAGGCTAAGGCCTATTATTGTAATTGATGCTGGAAGTAAGATTCGTATATTTGAGCATTGCTGTGATGTGATTTTTACTGGCGAGTGTGACAATAAACATATACATGCAAAACTAACTTGGCATAGCTCGTCGTCATCATCAACTTCTCTACCGGACTTCACGTACAGTGCGGGTATACGTCTGATATCGGTTACGAAGAAGCACACAATATACATTAGATGGTCTGGTGGTAACCCAGCATGATGAATACATTTATAAGCGAAAAAAAACATCCTCACTAAGTCTTTTCGTGACCAGGTTAGACCCGTTTGTCAAGAAGATAATTTGCTAGGCGTACTAACCTGGCTATCACTACATACATTATTCCAAGAAGCAGTGGTATTCCACATTTCCGGTGGGATAAATACCATGTCGCACATCTATTCTACCACCCTTAGACACAGCCGGCTGAGATACCCCAGCGTTGATGCCGATTGATGAAGTCGGGTCTCCAAGCGCTCCACGTCATGTATATTTGTCAGTTGGTAACCGCTGAAAATCCTCCACAGTGGCCGACCAGCCATCGGCGTTTGCTTAAGCCGCCTTAAAACGCTTGAGTACAAAATACAGAGCGATAGACGCTGATACCACTACTACACCATACTTGTTAAGTGTGATTAATAAATTGTGACATATGTGATCACGGTTGAATGGGACGTAAACACATTTTTCTTACGCAGATGTACAAAGCAGACACGCTAGTCAGTCAGCGAGTACTGCGATGTGTGTCGCATTACGTCATGTTCGTACAGTACCACGGAAGGACGTAACACGCTAGTCAGTCAGCGAGTACTGCGATGTGTGTCGCATTACGTCATGTTCGTACAGTCCCACGGAAGGACGTAACACGCTAGTCAGTCAGCGAGTACTGCGATGTGTGTCGCATTACGTCATGTTCGTGCAGTCCCACGGAAGGACGTAACACGCTAGTCAGTCAGCGAGTACTGCGAAGTGTGTCGCATTACGTCATGTTCGTACAGTCCCACGGAAGGACGTAACACGCTAGTCAGTCAGCGAGTACTGCGATGTGTGTCGCATTACGTCATGTTCGTACAGTCCCACGGAAGGACGTAACACGCTAGTCAGTCAGCGAGTACTGCGATGTGTGTCGCATTACGTCATGTTCGTACAGTCCCACGGAAGGACGTAACACGCTAGTCAGTCAGCGAGTACTGCGATGTGTGTCGCATTACGTCATGTTCGTACAGTCCCACGGAATGACGTCCAGTCTGCTCCCCGCATTGTACCTGAGCGACAATATTCCAACACTTTAAATATAGGCAGTGGCGGATCCAGGATTTTCTAAGGCAGGGGCCTTCAGGCCCGAGGGCGGTATATTTCCTCGGTAACAGGGGCGGCATGGTCCAGAGGGGCGCCAATCCAATATGTCAATTAAACGGGTAAAATATGTCTCTTCCTTAACCCGCGCCCCGGGGGGGGGGGGGGGGCAGAATCTGCCTCCTCCCGGATTTTCTCAATATCTTGAAAACTATGATAGATATTGACGTGAAACGTTCCGTACCTTATGTTGCATCTATTTTAGGTCTTCTCTCAACACGTCAGTTGGGAAAACTACAGAGGCGATCAAAAATAGATCAATGAATTTTTAGATTTTGTTATGCCCATATTTGGGCATACATACAATATCAAACTGTGAGGCATATGTCATTAGGCCAATTCGGAGCAACATACGCATACTCGGAGGTTAAAAAGTGTTGGAGATCATGTCCATCAATATACCGGAATAATAAATGTGACCAGATTCGGCAATTGCCCTTTTTCCACTGTAAATGACGATCTAAATATTGATTCCGCGACGCAATGACCACAGTGTGAAATATATTTTTTAGATCAGTCATCAGCCGGCTAATCAAATTTTAGATCGTGAAGTCAGGTGACGAGTCAAAATTTTAATCGCTGAGGCTGCTGCGAGTGCCGAAATTGAGATCGCCGACCCTTACTTTGGCCATATCTGCCAAAGTAGGGATCTGGTCATACAAGTACAAGAAAATGTGATGGTGCGATTCGTGCAGTTTCAATCGAGAAAAAAATGCAGGGGCGATGGGCATTTTTTTGAGGGGTGATAGGGTGCTTGAAGGTGTCAGGAAACAATCCATTTTTAGATCGGATCTCCTTATAAGGGCATATTCCGCCCATTTTGATGACGTCACGACATAATTTTTGATCGATCCATTCTGATATCGCCTCCCCGTAGTTTGCCCAACTGAAGTCATTAAAATTAGTGAAGTAGTTTGGGAGATAATGACATTTTAGTGACGTCAGGTCATGCCATTTTTGGTGGAAAAACTATAAATGTTTGAAAATTGTAGAAAATCGAGTTGTAAAGCAAATTGCAAAAAAAGTCAAATGAAAGAAAATGCATTTTCTTCAATAGATGTCGAGGAGCCATAATTAAAAATAACTTTAATATACCCGAGTGAGCGCGTGTGTCGTGTGACTATAGGATAGGAACCAGTGGCGACTGCCGCGGCAGCATCGATTTGCGCCATTCTCCGGGCAACCAAACGCGACAGCACAGACTGCACGTGCACTCGCCCCGCTCCCTGCACACCGCCGTCGGTCGTGAATTGTGTCGGGGCGTAGCCATGGAGCACCGCCACCGACTCACATTTACAGTGGCTTTCCAGGAACCAAACGTCACCTATGGGTGTGACGTCATCGTGACGTAGCAAAGAATGTGTCGGGGGCGTAGTGCTGGGCGGAATTAGCAGCTCAGTGAAATCAATGAGGCTTGCTGCAAGGTCAGGCCTAGGAAATGACCGCCAACTAGATCAGATATTTCCTGGGAGAGCATGTATTTAATAATACCCTTCACGTTTGTCATAACCTACCACGAAAGACGCCCGGTGATTTTAAATTTATATTTCAGAAAGTCAACGAATTTATGTTGTTTACATCCGTGTCATGCACTCAGCTCCTTGCTAATACTTGGCTAATTTGCAAAGTACTAGCATGCATATGGTTAAATTGCAGTTAGCTAGGTGCGTTGTAATTATAACGTGCGCAGCAATGTGCGGTGCTGCCGGGTTGCAGGAACTTTCCATGCGTATATTGCAGGTCTTAAACTCGGACGTAGTTTTCCACAAGGTTTGTGCGCCTTTGTGTGGAAAATTACCAGGGCTCCGGAAACTGATTGTTCCACGATCAAGGTCATACACCTTTATTCACCCTCCCCACACGCCCTCGGAACCAATGGAGGTGTACCGAATCCCGCCTCAGGGCATCTAGGAGTGTCCGGACACATTGGCGAATGTTATTTTGCCGAATGCCATTTTGGCGAATGCATATTGTCGAAGGGCACTTTGACTACATGTCTTTTTGTCGAAATGTGTGGCTGAGGGGTCCCTAACCACACACCAAATTTGCCCACAATCTGCCCAGCCGTTGCGGAGTTTTTTGCGAGAAAACACTTTGCAACACCCCTCACGCGGCACGCGCCAAGCGCAGTGGTAGTCACCCACGTGAGTCGACACTGGTCTCAAACAGGGTAGGTTGGATGGGGCTGCTCAGCAAAGAAACCCGCTTCTCAATCGGACGTGTGGTTGCAGAGATATGAGCTTCTCAATAGCGTCGCCACGGGTCGGGTCGGGTCGGGTCGGGTCGGGCCGGGCCGGGCCGGGTCGGGCCGCTCATATTCAGATTTTCCCCATATACCACGGAAGAACGAGCGAGCGCTTCTCGCTCCATCGTAACCACGGAAGAAAGAGCGAGCGCTTAGCGCTCGTTCGTAATAAAAATATATCCCGTAGCCTATCATCATCATCATCATCAGGTTTATTTTGCATCACAGTAGTGACAAATTCCAACAGCAGAGGGCAGTGCGCACACACATCACTGCACAAAAACAGAGCATCAAGATATTATACACTACAACATCAAGATCTCAACATCAAGGCTACACGGTCGGCAGCACCACAAGGCGCTGCAGATGACGGGCAGTTTCATCTGTGCACGATGCCAAAAAACGGAGTGAGTGAACGACTCCATCAGGCTCTGGCTGCGGGTAGATCATTTCTGGATCGATGTGCCCCGAGGCCACAGGCAGAACATTTTCAAAATAATAATTACAAATGTTATGCACGAGCCCCAGAAACGATCCATCCAGCTGGAAAGGGTCAACAGCTAGCACGGCTAAGCCTCGCACCATGGCTCTGCTCTGACTTAAAAACATTGCAGAGCCCGCGAAAAACCATGCCTCGCTGGGTCTCTTGGATGCTTGGAACTCCAAGTGCCGCAAGTAGGGCTGAATGGTGGGCCTGAGGTGGCAGTACAAGAGTCGCCATGAGATTGCAAGCTTGAAAGCTTTCGAGCTCGCTGACATCCTCAGGCCGGAGCGGGGCAACTGCGAATCCAAAGGTCAGAGAAGGAGCCACAATCGTGCGCCACATGAATGCCTTGTTCAAGGGGTTAAATATTTGCTGAAGATACCATCAGGCGTTAGGCCATAGAAGGAGCCGCGGGCACGCTTCACACGCTGATTGACGTGCTGTTTCGCCTGCAAGATAGAGGAGACGACAGTGCCAAGATGCTCTGTCTCACTGACTACTCTAAGTTACTGGTCAGTAAGGAACCATGCGGTGCCTCTGCCAGTGCGTCGCCGCCAAAAACAATACAATGACTCTAGGCCTTAGCAGTCTCAGGACTCGTGAACTCTAGCCTCCAGTTTATTGCAAACTTCTCCACAAGAGATAGGAGATGACCAAGATAGCTGACGTTACACGATAGGAGACACAGATCATCAGCATAACAGGCCGCCGGAACATGACATCCATGAAGGACTGGCTCTCTGCCGCTGTCATCCAGCGCCGCTATTAGGGGACGGAGGAAAACATGGGCCAGCGTTGGCGACAAATTACCCCTGCCTAGTTCCCCTGTGCACTCGGAAGTCACGAGATTGAAGCCCTCGAAAGACCACGCAGTTCCCGGACCACTATACCATGTGTTAATTTAGACAAAATGATCAGTGTATATACCTTTGCATAATCAGTGCAGTAAACGGGAGTTATCCCTGAACCCCAAGCACGCAAGCACGCATGCAAGCAAGATGAAGACGGATTTCGGCCCATCTGTAAGACTACGTTCGGTCGAACGCTTCGCGTTCTCTTCGTTCACTCACTCCGTCTGAATAAATAAGCATGTTGCTAAATGGGTGTCAGATTTAAAATTGGTGCCTGAAATTACTTGAGTCTGGATATGACCTGAGGCCAAAGTAGCCATCCCAAGCTAGTAATTTCAAATGACCTTGACAATGCAAAATATTAAATATACACATTCACAAAGTGTGAATTATATTTGGCTACATGTTTACAGGGAAACGGAAAACAACGTCCCAGTCATAATTCTTCAAAAACTGTCTCGAAATTCTTTCCCCGCACGCTGTTACACGCTAACCGCTTTGACGTCAAAACGTGACGTTTTTTTTAACTTACTTTGGTTGGTTTGGTTTGTGGACCAAGCACCATATTCTCTTGGGACCAAGGCGCTAACTGGAACTCTCACCCTGTTCCGAGGAATATGGGGGCCGGGAAGACTTTTTCAGAGGCCCGCCGAGTGATTTGAACGCCGGTCCCTGGCACAGAAAGCAAGTATCTTACCACTGTGCAAAATTACTTCCCACTTACGTTGGTTGTGAATCACTCCAGATCAAAAATAGCGCCAGACGCGCCACTTTCCTTCCTGCTACCAAAATGCTACCAAATAGAGGAAACACGAACGAGGCAAAACATAACGATTTATTTCTTTCGAAAAAGTTATTTTCCGCAGTCAGTATAGCCACACCTTTTTTATCGCCAGTTTCAGCGGATTTTATTTTTGTTTGGGGGGCCTAATTTATATTGCAGCCCCCGTCAAGCGTGGAGTGGGAGGGGACTTTTACGCCCCCCCCCCCCCCCTCCCCCCCCCCCCCCCCTCTGAATCCGCCAGTGCGCATAAATACATCAAACATCAGTTTTTGTTAATCTCCATTTACATTTTTAATAGAAAACAAACATGAGCTAAGCAAAGTAAAAATATGTTTGTCCATGATCGCCCTCGATAAATTTTGTTTCCGGTATTTAAACTGTATATTTTGCCGCTTATACATACAGCGCGCATCATTAATCATAAGCGATATTTCATAAAATAATAAACGTAACAATGTTAATTTCGCCACCAAATCCATGCGATAACTTGGGACTATCAGTAAGCTTGCTTGTCCTTTTCCTATTTGTCTGCTTATTAGTAGGTGATATAACTGATTGGATAAATTAATAACTGGTTAAATTGACTCATCTACCTAGTGTTTGTTTGTTTGTTTGTTTGTTTGTTTGTTTGTGTGTTTGTTTGTTTGTTTGTTTGTTTGTGTGTTTGTTTGTGTGTGTGTGTTTGTTTGTTTGTTTGTTTGTTTGTTTGTTTGTTTGTTTGTTTGTGTGTTTGTTTGTTTGTTTGTTTGTTTGTTTGTTTGTTTGTTTGTTTGTTTGTTTGCTTGTTTTTGTTTGTTTGCGAGATTGTATTCATAATACCCATAATAATGCAAACATTACAATCAAGCAATTGGTGCAAAAGTGCCAAAGCACTTAAGTCATGGCACCGCTTGCAAACTTATACGCGTAGTATTATTTCGTTCGGCCGCCCACCAAAGCGCCAGGTCTCGCGTGCCCCAGTTGAGTTTTAGGGCACCCCGCTCACCGCCGCCGCAGCGCGACCCACGTTAGTGATTAAATCGACCGGAGTGGATCAAAAATCTTTGGAAGCACCCGCTCACGCCGCCACCGCTGCCGCCCGCCCGCCCGCCCCGAGACCAGAACCGTAAATAAGTGTGTCCAGCTGGCTTGATGGAGAAAGTATAGTGAAATCCATCTGTAATAGTCCCGAAATATTCCGAAAGAGTTGGTGTCTGAGTTCGTGGTAATTTGAACAGTCAAGTACGAAATGTGTTGTGGTTTCTTGGTTGTAACCACATCTGCATGCTGTAGGATCGTTTTTTTAAAGAGGTGACTGTTCAAGTCTGAAATTCCCAGCCTCAGTTTAGTGTGAAGAATGTTGCCGAGTTTTGAGCCTTCATGATAGTACTTTGGTGGGTGAGGAGGTCCTAGCTGCTGGGAGACTGCTCTTTTAAACTGTCTGTGTCGGGTAGGGATGTGTGTCTGTTCGGGTAACATATTCCACAAGACGCGTTGTGGCTGGAATGAAGGACCGTTGTAAAGAGGTTGTACGATTGTGCGGTAGAGTGTGGAATGTGCTGTTTCTGAGTGTTCTCCCTGTGTCTTGCTGGCGTGTGTTTGGAAGTGTGTCCGTTATGTACTGTGGTATTCTTGTGTTGTTTCTGAGCTTAAAGTATAAGTTGAGTTTGTGTAATTTTCGTCTGTCTGCTAAACTAGTCCACCCTAAGTGGCGTCTGAGTCGGTCTGTCGATGTGCGGAAGGGAGTCCCTGTGATGAGCCTAGCTATTCTGTTTTGCTCCTTTTCGAGTCGGTATACATCGTGCATGGTAATATGCCCGTCGTATACGTCGCAGTAATCGAAAATAGGCGAGATGTATGTTGAGTATATTTTAGTGAGATTTTGCCTAGAAATGTATTTCTAAATTGGATAAAGTGGACTTACTGCTCTGTTCACTTTTTTGATTGTTTCATTTATATGTATGTGAAATTTTAGATCTGATGAAAAGGTTAGCCCGAGGTGTTTGTGTTCTGTGACGACGGGTATGGGCTGGTTGTCAAACGTTAGGTGAGGTGTATGTGTTGTGTCGGTTTTATATGAAAATGTTTGTTGGATTGTTTTTGCCGCGTTGAATGTGATAGCCCATTGGGTGCCGTAGTTTGGTATTGCGTTGAAGTCTCCCTGTAGTGATTGTTGTGTGGCTTGGGTTGTCTTTGAAGTGAGGTTTGTGTAGTGAGGTATCATCGCCAAATAGAAGTATGTCATTGGTCGTGGTGTCTCTAGTCCATTTAAGTACAAAATAGCCAAAAGGAGTCCCAGGACTGATCCCTGCGGGCACCCTGCATTTATAGTTTGTATTGACGACAATTTGTCGTTGACTCTGACTCGTTGATTTCTACCTTCCAGGTATGAACGTAATCAATGTAGTAAAGTCCAGAAACTCCAAATTCATTTCGCACTTTTGTAGGAGTCCTTTATGCCAAATTTTGTCAAAATATTTCGAAATGCCCAAGTAGATGGCTGTGAAGTCTTGTCCTCTGTCAAGTGATTGATATAGGTTGTGATTTAGGTGAACTAGTTGCATTTGTGTGTTGTGTCCTGGTCTGTAACCGCTTTGCCTTTCTGTGAGAAGGGAGTGCAGTGTTACGTGTTTGTAGATCCTGTCGATTTTTTTATCTCTCAAAAGTCTTGGATACGCAGGGTAGGAGACTAATTGGTCTATAGTTATTGACGTCGGAGGCGGACCCTTTGTTTTTTAATATAGGGTGTAATATAGCTTCTTTCCAGTCAGTTGGGCATATTCCCTTGGTCAAAGACATAGTGAATAGTTTTGTCGCGGTTCGTAGATGAGAATTGCTGTGACTTTAAATAATTTTGTCGGTAATTTGTCCGGGCCGCAGGATTTGTTTGGGTCAAGGGAATTTAGTAGCGCCAAGACCTCGCGTTCTGTTGCTGTCACTTGGTTGAGTGTCGGTGCTGTTGGTGTGTCGATAGTGGGTGGAATACGAGAATCGTCGATGTTTAAATGAGATTGTATAGCAAAGTGTTCGTTAAGAAATGTTGCTTTGTCTTTGTCATCGGTCAGCAGTGTCCCATCGCGTCCAATGAGTGGGGGTATTGTTTTATTTCGAGAGCGACCAATCATGCTTTTCAGTATGGAGTGGTATTTATGAGGATTGTGTTTGTGTTGCAGGAGGGTATTCACTGTCTTTGAAGTGCGTATCTCTGAGGTTTCTGTTGTTGTTCGTCACTATGTTTTTCTGAACTCTCCATCGTTGCCAGTCGTTGTCACTTTGTTTTTGCTTTGCCTGTCTACAGACTTTCTCTTTTCCTAATTTGTCTCGTCAACTCCGATGTTACCCAAGGTTTGTCGTCTTGTCTGATGCGCACAAGTTGTGTCGGTATGGTCAACTTGGCTGCGTCCAGCAGAGTCTTGGTAAATTGTCTTACTGCCTCGTTCACGTCGTTGTTAAGCATCCTATTCCAGTTGGTCCCGATCAAAATATTTGTCTATCTGTCTACGTTTGTGTTTTTGAAATCAAGAAATTATTTAAATCTCGTTTTGCCGGACGTATAATTTTTGAAAGTAAACTTCACGTAGACTGGAAAGTGGTCTATATTTATAAACGAGGAGAGTATTCCGCTCTATTGCACCATTTCGATGTTAGTGACGAATATTAGGTCACGAAGATTGTGCACGTTTTCGTCGATGCGAGTAGGGGACGTGATAAGCTGTGTCAGGTCGAGTATCCGGGCTGTGTCCTCAATATTGTGTCTGTAGTCGAATATTGTCGTGCCACTGTTTCCGTTTGGTGTTTGAGTTAGGTAAATGTTACCGGTGTTAAGGTCGCCTGTCAGAAGTATTCCCGTCGGATTGTACACCTGTGCTGATGTTATGCTGTCCGTGAGTCAGTCGAGAAAGTCTTGCTGTCTGTCAGAGGAGAGATTAGGGGGAAGATATATCGAGCAAATAATGATTATACAGTCTTTGTTTTTAATAATGGCCCATATCTATTCTTCACCGGGGAGTTCTAGGTCATGCAGTCTGGTGACGGGCAACGAGGAACGCGCGTATAGAGCCATACCACCGCCTCTCCTGGTTCTGTGTCGTGTGGACGGTGGGTGGAAGTGAGTGATGCTGTAGAGGCTGGGATGAATTATGTCGTCTAGCTTTGTCTCAGTTAGGGCAAGGATGCCGATTGAGTTTGTGGTAATTAATTGTTCTAGTTCTTGTAGTTTGTTTGGAGCTGTGATGCTGTTGATGTTGATGTGAGAAAGTGTGATGTGGTGTTGTGTTGTGGCAGGGCCTGGATTTCTCTTGATTCCTGCAACTAAAAGCAGAAGCTGGATATTTGTCAGTTCACCCAGTCTCTGACATTGCTTGCTAGTGATGTGGGGGTGACGTGTTTGTGACAGATGACGAGTGTGTGACGGGTGACATGTGTATGAAGGGTGGCGTACGTGTTGTGGTCGGAAGGATCTGAGAGGTACGGGGTAAGAGCAGTTCTCACCAGCAGCTAGAGCCCCTTGAAATCCCAGAGAGAGCGATGTTTGGTGTAGGTGTGTCAGCTGGAGACGGTCAAGCGGCAGCGGCGGGGGCAGCGGCAGCGGCGGGGGCAGCGGCAGCGCGAGCTCGTGCTTGGGCAGAATGTTGCGGGTCCGCTGCGACCGGTGGCAGCAGGGTGCGGCTGTCGAGATTGGTGGCGTTCGCGAGATCGGACGCATGTGGGTGGCGGCGGGCATCAACAATGTTTGAGCGGAGCGAAGTAAATACACAGGAGCGTGCACAGTATGCTACCGGGTAGCAAAGGAAAGACCTTGACACGCGAATACACAATCAACACGGCACAATAGCCATAGGACAATAAATAAAAATCGACAAACCAGACACTAAAGCTGTGAAGAGCAGCAACAACAAAACACTCGACACCCCTTTCCAAAAGGTAACTCATATCAACTCAACAGCCAGGCCAGAGTTGCCGAGAACAGGGATCTGAATTACCCCCCCCCCCCCCCCCGCCAGCCCGCCCTCCACCGCACCACCGTACCGAATCACCGCACAAAGGTCCTATCACCCTTGGCACATGGCCAGCGCGCGCGCAGACCGAGTGGCCGTGACCCCGGCCCGGCGATAGCAGCCGGCCGGCTGGGGCGGGACAGTCAGCGAGGTGCACTCAGGTCAGCGGCGGAATCAGCTTCGCGGCTTGGGGGGAATCACGCACCGCCGTCTCGCCCAACCGCACGTCGGGGACACTGGTCGAGTCACGGGTCCTTTCAGTCATCAACGGGTGTGGGCAGTCCGTCTGCAGACTTGGAGACTTTTCCCCGGGTGCGCCTGGCCTCCCTCCGTGAGTGAGTGTCTCATAGATTGGGTGTTACATGAATGAACAGGCGCAGACTGTACTCATACCCGTAAGTCGGTTTGTAATGCCTTGGCCATTTATTCCAGGCAGTGGAATAATACCAAACTAATTACATTTGCTGGCTTGTCCATATTATGTATTTTACGTCAAACGTCATGAAGCCCTAGCATGATAGTAGACACTTACTAATCTGAGACTTCCGTAATGTTCCAGAACCTTCTCCGATGCACAGTGTCCCCCTGAGCACGAGATGCACCTGCACCGATCAGCCGGTCCGTTCGGCACACCTGGCCGGTCCGGTCCAATGGTCCTGATGTTTGTTTGAGCGTTTCCACAGCGGTATCGACCGAGCGAGCCTGCAGGTGCCGGCTGACCGGGATTCACTCGCTAATGGCACCGGCTCCCCTGCGCTCCGACTGGCCGCTGGCACACACCGACTGATTCCCACAGGAAGGAAGCAGGCGCCCGGGGGCAGGCGGCGGTCAGTAGGGACAGGGCATCACGGCAAGGCACGACGAGCTTCGGTGGTGGTGTTAAACACGCGCGATAGAGGGACAAAATGAAGGTGAGTGATGTGCGAAATGCAATGAGACGATCAACGTTTTGTATGGTAGTTTGCGTTCAAGAAGCGTTCGAACATAGATTGGGTATGTATTAGTTAACCTTGTCTGCCATTACGATACAATGTGTATGCGAGCTTAACCCGCGCCGTGCCGGGGGGGGGGGGTTAGACACCACCCTCAGGTTTTTGGCCGATAGCGGAAAAACCGGGGGGGGGGGGCACAGCGGAACCGTTTTGGGCACAGCTTTTCGGGCTTCAATTGCGCACATTATGTAAAAAAAACAAATACCTCGATCATCTCAGGTCAGGTCACCAGACCAGGTCACGTGACCCCACCTCCCAAAAACACTTGTCGTACCACAGTCACAGTTTTTGGATGATCGGTTTTACACTTACAGGATTTCAAAAGGTCATATATATCTACAATTCGTATATCTTGTTTTTATATCAGCGACCTAAGGTCGGGTCAATTTCGTGACCTCCCCATTATAGGTAAGTCTAATTAGAAGTATAATTCCTTCTGGATCATGTTATTGTAGGCCATTCTTGATTACCTAGATGCCATTTTTGTTCAGTGACCCCTACAGGGTCAGCCGAGGTCACCCGAGGTCACCAACACTTGTATGTCAATAACTCCCGACATAACTACGATAGAGAAGTGGCACCGACACCAATGTGTTTGTCCGTCGAGACACGTATTCCCATATGCAACATGACCTACTTGGATCACCACTTGACCTTGACCTGAGGTCATTTTTTTCAGTTGACATAACATGGTCAACACTAATATGAGTAGACACCCCTTGACGAGACAAACACGACGACATCAAAATAATTGCCTTGTCGCAATTAGGTAAAAAGCTATTCGTGAAAAACCATTAAAAAAAATAACCTTTTTGACATTTGATGAGCTCTGGAGCCTAAACTATTGACCTTAGCTAAAACCTGAGGACACCATGTCGATTGCATGTTTCAAGAGCTTTTCCATTTCTCTTTTCCGTTTGTTCCTAGCTATCATCGTTCCTGTGATAGTTATGTTTCTGGAGCAAAGTCTGGAGCAAAGTCTTAAAACTTGAAAATTTGACCTTTGATGACCTCTGGTGACCTTAATATTGGCTTTAAAAAGAAAGAAAAAATGAAGTACTTTCGAATTTGCTTGTCGAGAGCTTTCGAACAACTTTTTCCGCGTCTTTCTATCCCTCTTAGTTTTTGAGTTAGTCTAAACATCTCCCAAACCTCCCCCGGCACGGCGAAGGTGGCGCCGAGCACCGGCATGGCGCAGGTTAACGTTCACCCTGGTGGGGGTCATTTTGCCTCACCCCCTGAGTTTTTTTCGGGAATAGCGGGACAACGGCGGCACTGCGCGCCGACATATTTGGCACGGCTGTTTGGGCATTAATTATCCACTTTGTGTGAAAGTTTAAACCTCAGTTCTTCTCGGGTCACCAGTTCGCCTTAAGTGACCTTACCTCCAAAATGTTTGTGGTCGTGCCAAAGCCACAGTGTTTGTCTGAGAGATTTCAAAACTACAGGCTTTCATAAGGTCATAAGTACCTACAATTATTCTTATTTCTCTTAAAAAAAATGTATATCGGTGACCTGAGTTCAGGTCAATTTCGTGACCTCTCCATTATAAGTCAATGGGAAAATATACAAATGGCTCCTATTCAGAGAATATGCATTAGATCAGGTCAATTATTTCATAATCGTGTTATTTTAAATCATTATTGATGACCCAGGTGTAATTTTTGCTTAGTGCCCTCTGCAAGGTCATATGAGGTCATCTGAGGTCACCAGCACTTATTTGCCAATAACTCTCGATATAATAGAGATATAGACGTGTGACTGGCACTACTGGGTTTGTCTCGTCGAGACGCGTAAAATGATATGCAGCATGACCTATCTGGGTCAAACCTCGTGACCTGGCGACCTTGACCTGAGGTCAAATTTTGAAGTTGACCTAACCCGGTCACTATCAATATGTTTCGAAGTGTCTGGAAGAGACAAACACGATGATGTTAAAATGATTGATATGTGTTCAACAGATACAATGTTATTCGCGAAAACCGTTTGAAAGCAAATGTCTTCGTGACCTATGGTGACCTCTGGAGCCTAACCTATTGCCTGAGCTAAAATTTGAGGGCACTATTTTTCAAGAGCTTTCGATATACGTGTGTTTTTAATCGCGCTCCCAGCGCCTGTAATGCCTTTCTGGACGCGAATCGCGATGTGGATGTATGGGAGAGCAGTGCACCAGAGTTCAAGAAACGTGTGGCTGTCTATGTTATGGGGAGATAGTTGTGTTGTGTGTCTGTAAGTGTTCGTGAATGTGATGGTTTTAACTTTCGACTTCACCTGTCAGTGGGCGCAGAACCCGTTGGTGATTATAAAAATAAACAAATAAACAGATATTTTGTTTTCCCTTTGTGCCTAGCTATCATAGTTCCCGAGATATGTGAAGGGTTCTGGAGCCAAGTCCTATGCTTGGAAAATTTTACCTTTGATGACCTCTGGTGACCTGAATATGACCTGAGCCCAAAAAAATGTTCGACGTAACTTCAAATTTCCTTGTCAAGAGCTTTCGAACGTTTTTTTCTGCGTATTTCTAGCCCTTTTAGTTGTCGAGTTAGTGAGGGTCATTTTGACCCCCCTCTCCCGCCACCAGGGCGAAGTTGTCTCAGAGGCCGACCGGGGCGTGGGTTAAAACTAAATCGCTTAATTTTAACTTGAAGCAGGCATTTATCTAAAGCGATGTCATACAATGTAATCAGGTGTCTCGTCATTAAAATGTCATGTCACCATCAATAAAGGTCCGTTTAATAAGTTCTCGATACTTTTTCGTTTCCCTTCTCAACAAAAATATATTGAACCTGCATTAACAATATAATTGGAATGAGATACAAAGTTTTAACGAAAAATACTCGCTTTATGGTCGTGATCCTCACGTTCTTCCTGTTAACAATGGTCTGTCTTCACCCCGCACAAACATGGATTTGCACCTAGAATAGCCCGTCCGGTCGATGCAAATTCTGCGATTGGTGGCATGATGGGACTATCACACGACGCCCATGAATAAGCCACGGCGTACGTCACAATGACACACATAGCCAACTGAGGAGCGTCCATGGAGACGCCATTCGATGTCGGGTGACGACTGGCGATAGGCATTCATTGTACCGAAAGCTCAGCAGGAAACTGAGAAGTGGCAGATACCAAGCTGTGTCGGTTTAAGAACAAAATAAGTGTCTAATGTTGCTACTTACTGCACAAATTAGCGCCGTCGAAACTTCCACGTCACGCCAATTTTTGTATTTGACCTGACCTGTGACGTCATCAATAGTCTCCAGGCCGAAATAATGGTTTTTCTTTCAGGAAATATCCAGGGCTATTCAAAATAGTTTGAAACTCTATCGGTAATGTCCAACTATAAAAAGACCCCACTAACTGGCGGGTAAAGAAAGGTGAAATCTGAGCCACTTAAGTTGCGTTCAATTGGTATATCACACATGCATCACTAAAAACGTGTTTAAAGTTAAATGTTTCACCAAAGAAAACTCGTTTATACAGCTTATGGTAGGAAATTAATTTGTTATGGATACATTAAAAACGAAATGCGAGTTGACAGGAAACAACGTTATCTACGATTGGTGCATGAAACTGGCAGAGATAACCGTAGCTTTCAATTCGTGTGTTACCGACCAGTAACCACTGGCAACCAGTAACCACTGATACCGACCAGTAACCACTGACAAGCGCGTGCGATTTACAGGACACATACATTTCCAAATGAATGAACATCGATTTTCAACTTCACTCCATGAATACCATCGAACTTCTACATCATTACGACCCTGCTAGACACAGGCGATTCGTCGTCACCATGAAACGTGCTTTGCCACTGCTGACACCTGACTACAACCTGGGTCAACTCCGTGACCTTTGATCTTTCCCTGGGCCCAGCACGTGACCTCTATCTTTTCCTGGATCAAACCTGTAACCTCTGACCTGTTTGCAGGGCGGAACGATCAAAGGAAACAAGGGTTTCGGAGAGCATCAGGCGGACGCGGCCGGCCAGCGGCTGCGGAAGTCAATGAAGGGCCTCGGTACCGACGAAAGGGTCATCATCGCGATCCTCACCACGCACAGCGCCGAGGAGCGCAAGACGATCGCCGACCGCTACAAGGCTCAGTTCGGCCGGGTGCGTATATATTGTAGTACATTCTCATGACCCCATTTGCATTCGTAGGATGGATTTAATATTTATTAGTATGATCGGCACATATTTACTGTATTTGTCAACATTTATTTTGGAGATTCCTTGGAGATTAGGCACATAACTAACCAAACAATGCAGTTTACGGAAGATCATATAAAGCACGTTTTAAAGATGATATTCTAAGAACACCAATAGCATAAATATTTCACAACTTCTCAATTCATATCAGTGTTCAAGTAACAGTTCATTTTTATATATTATTGTTCAATTATTACTCCGCTTGTAAACTGGAACTGAACTGAAACGTCCCGTCCCATTTCTTACCCCTCCCAACAACGCCCTATCACAGGACCTGAAGGAGGACCTGAAGTCCGAGCTAGGCGGTAACTTCGAGTCGGCGGTGCTGGCGCTCTGCGAGTGGGAGAACCACTATTTGGCCCAGTGGTGCCGGCGTGCAATGAAGGGCGTCGGCACGGACGAGGCCGTGCTGGTGGAGATCCTTTGCGGATGCAAACAGGACATGGTCGGGCTGATCGAGGACTCCTACAAATACTGTGAGTGGTAACTCAGTGGAGTTAGTGGAGTGGTAACTCAGTAAACTCAGCACGACACTGGGTTATGATTTACGGCACGCATGCCTATTTTCCTAACCTACCTTACACAGGTGTTTGGATATCTTTTGTGCGCCGTCAACCAGGCCGTGCTGCAGTGCTGACCCACCGTGACCAGACCCACCAGACCCACCACCAGACCCACCACCAGACCCAACACCAGACCCACCACCAGACACACCGTGACCAGACCCACCAGACCCACCACGAGACCCACCGTGACCCACCACCAGACCCACCACCAGACCCACCGTGACTCACCGTGACCAGACCCACCAGACCCACCACCAGACCCACCGTGACCCACCGTGACCAGACCCACCGTGACCAGACCCACCGTGACCAGACCCACCGTGACCAGACCCACCGTGACCAGACCCACCGTGACCAGACCCACCGTGACCAGACCCACCAGACCAACCACCAGACCCAGCACCAGACCCACCGTGACCAGACCCACCTCCAGACCCACCGTGACCAGACCCACCAGACCAACCACCAGACCCACCACCAGACCCACCGTTACCAGACCCGCCAGACCCACCACCAGACCCACCGTGACCTACCGTGACCAGACCCACCAGACCCACCATTAGACCCACCACCAGACCGACCGTGACCCACCACCAGACCCACCACCAGACCCACCGTGACCCACCGTGACCAGACCCACCGTGACCCACCACCAGACCCACCACCAGACCTACCACCAGACCCACCACCAGACTCACCACCAGACCCACCACCAGACCCACCGGGACCCACCGGGACCAGACCCACCAGACCCACCACCAGACCCACCGCCAGACTCGCCACCAGACCCACCACCAGACCCACCACCAGACCCACCACCAGACCCACCACCAGACCCACCACCATACTCACCACCAGATCCACCACCAGACCCACCGGGACACACCGTGACCAGACCCACCAGACCCACCACCAGACCCACCACCAGACTCACCACCAGACCCACCACCAGACCCACCGGGACCCACCGTGACCAGACCCACCAGACCCACCACCAGACCCACCACCAGACCCACCACCAGACCCACCACCAGACCCACCACCAGACACACCATCAGACCCACCACCAGACCCACCGTGACCAGACCCACCAGACCCACCACCAGACCCACCACCAGAACCACCACCAGACCTACCACCAGACCCACCGTGACCAGACACACCAGACCCACCACCAGACCCACCACCAGACCAACCATCAGACCTACCACCAGACCCACCACCAGACCCACCGTGACCCACCGTGACCAGACCCACCAGACCAACCACCAGACCCACCGTGACCTACCGTGACCAGACCCACCACCAGACCCACCACCAGACCCACCGTGACCCACCGTGACCAGACCCACCAGACCAACCACCAGACCCACCGTGACCTACCGTGACCAGACCCACCACCAGACCCACCACCAGACCCACCACCAGACCCACCGTGACCCACCGTGACCAGACCCACCAGACCAACCACCAGACCCACCGTGACCTACCGTGACCAGACCCACCACCAGACCCACCACCAGACCCACCGTGACCCACCGTGACCAGACCCACCAGACCAACCACCAGACCCACCGTGACCCACCGTGACCAGACCCACCAGACCCACCACCAGACCCACCGTGACCCACCGTGACCAGACC
Organism: Chirona hameri; assembly: GCA_036785665.1. Taxonomy (NCBI): domain Eukaryota; kingdom Metazoa; phylum Arthropoda; class Thecostraca; order Balanomorpha; family Balanidae; genus Chirona; species Chirona hameri. Next base: position 11,127 of record JAXIVJ010005276.1, on the reverse strand, counting down.
CACCAGACCAACCACCAGACCCACCGTGACCTACCGTGACCAGACCCACCAGACCTACCACCAGACCCACCGTGACCCACCGTGACCAGACCCACCAGACCAACCACCAGACCCACCGTGACCTACCGTGACCCACCGTGACCAGACCCACCAGACCCACCACCAGACCCACCACCAGACCCACCACCAGACCCACCACCTGACCCACCACCAGACCCACCACCAGACCCACCACCAGACCCACCGTTACCAGACCCACCGTTACCAGACCCACCGTGACCAGACCCACCGTGACCAGACCCACCAGACCCACCACCAGACCTACCACCAGACCCACCACCAGACCCACCACCAGACCCACCGTTACCAGACCCACCGTTACCAGACCCACCGTTACCAGACCCACCGTGACCAGACCCACCAGACCCACCACCAGACCCACCACCAGACCCACCGTTACCAGACCCACCGTGACCAGACCCACCAGACCCTCCACCAGACCCACCATGACCCACCGTGACCAGACCCACCAGACCCACCCCCAGACCCACCGCCAGACCCACCAGACCCACCTTGCAGGATGCGTGGCGCTCCGGTATAAATAGGGCAAGACGTCACCTGAGGGATCAAACGAGTGACTCACTGCGGACCAAACCAGCCCTCTAAAACAGTATTGGCACAGGCTCCTATGCAGGCACGAAGCCAGGATTTCGTCCAGGGAGGGGGGCGGCGCCTCGAAAGGGCCCCTTCCCGAGCGTTGAAAGGGCCTGCTTCCCAAGCGTTGAAAGCCCCCCCCCCCCCCCCAATAAAAAAAAAACGGATGAAAAGGCACGTTACAAGGATACAAAATGTCATCGGGCTCATGCCATATGACAGGTATGGCATGAGCCATACCAACTTTTAGGAGCTGGACTGCCACGTCAACTTTGGAACCAGCGACACCAATTTGGAATCAGCTATACCAACTTCGAATATTTTTCAGCTCAAGACCTGGAACTCTAAAACAAATTGCGCAGCGGAGTGACGCGAAAATTTTGAGTCTTATGCCCTGGATATGCTTTCTCATCAATACGTCGCATTGCGTATGGTGCGGACCTCTAAAAATGCTATATTGTGCGTTTATAAGTGCGGTAAAAAGGTGCTAAAGTGAACTATTTTGCCCAAGTATATAGGAAAATAGCACCATAACACATAAATGCGCCGAGAAACGGGTCGATTTTTTTCTAGCCCGCATATAATTGAATTTGTAGTTAAATTGCGCCACGGAACGGCGCGATTTTGTTAAGTTGTATTCCCTGGACAACTGCATTCTTACTGTTGAAAGGCCCATGGTCCCTTCAGATCGTCTAGGGGCCCCTCCGACCGTTTCAACGCTCTTCCGACCTGTTCAGAGACTCACCTGGGATCCGCGAAGCGAAAATACATGATGCGGAGTGGGTGCTATATATATAATACAAAGAGGGCTTACTCTACAAGAACAATTAAAATCGGAGCTTTCGGGTATATGGTAACACCCTGACGAAGGGTGTCACAATATATCCGAAAGCTCTGCTTTTAATATTTGTTGTGGAGTAAGTCCTCTTTGTATTTAATCTTCATCTGGGATATCTACGTGCTGTTTGCCTTTCCAGTCTAACTAGGGACTCCTCTGATCTTCCAAGAAGCCTCTCTTGTGTGTCAAGGGGCCCATTCGGCCTGTCCAGAGGTCCTTCCGACCTGGTCAGGAACTGCACTGGCTGCTTTGTCGCCCTGCCGACATGCTCAGGGATCCCTCCGACCTGCCCAATGGCTCCTCCAGTCTGGCTAGGAACTCATCCGGCATGTTCAAGGGCTCTTCCGACCGGCCCAGGAACCCTTTCAGTCTAGCCAGGGGCCCCTCTGACTTGCCAGGAGCACCTCCGATCTGCCCAGCGACTCTGCTGGTCCGACTGCGCTGGCTGCTTTGTCGCTCTGCCGACATGCTCAAGGGGCCTCCGACCTGTCCTGGGGCCCTCCGTGCTGGCTAGGGGCCAATTCGGCATGTTCAGGGGCCCTTCTTACCCGCCCAGGGGTTCTTTCAGTCTGGTCAGGGGCACTCCGATCTGCACAGGGGCCCTTTGAACTTTCCAGGAGCCCTCTGACTCTCCAGGGATCCTACAGCCTTCTAAGGGGCCCTTCCAACCTGACAAGGGACTGCACTGGCTACTTTGTCGCCTTGCGACATGCTCCGAGGGCCCTCCGACCTGCCCTGGGGCCCCTCAGTGCTGACTAGTGGCCATTCGGCATGTTCAGGGGCCCTTCTGACCCACCTAGGGTCCTTTCGGTCTGGTCAGGGACCCCTGTGACCTGTACAGGGGCCCTTTTAGCTTCCCAGGGGCCCTCTGGTCTGTCCAGGGGCCCTCGAACCTGCTCAGGGGCCCTTATGACCTGGCAAAGGACTGAGCTGGCCGCTTTGTCGCCCTGCCGACATGCTCAGGGGTATCTCGACCTGCCCAGGGGCCATCTGTGCTGTCTAGGGGCCATTTGACGTGTTCAGGGGGCCTCTGACCCGCTCAGGGGCCCTTTCTGTCTGGTCAGGGGCCCCTTTTACATCCACAGGGCTCTTTTGAACGTCCAAGGGGCCCTCTGGTCTTTCAGAGAGGGGCCATAAATAGAGAGGGGCCCTGGTGGCCCTAAAGGGCCTATGAAGTGCTCTAAACTCTCTAAAGACCACGCTTCGCGTGGTAAAGAGCCCATTATACAGCGCTTCGCGCGGTCTCGTGGGCCCTTTTCGGCGCGCTGCGCGTGCCGGAAATGCAAATATGGGATCCATTTTACATAATTATATATTCCACTGGGGTCATGCGCCTCCACAGGTCAACCAAGGTCACTGACTTCAAATGACCTGACATGAACTGACATGACCTTTTTGGAATTTGGCAGTTTCTAGGACATTATGTGCCGCTGATTTGAAATTTGGCACCCATTTAGCATAATTATATGCTCATTCGCGATTCTAGCTCGATTAAATTAAATTTATACGCATTTACAATTTTGTTGAGTTTTGGGGCATTGACATGACCTCAGAGGTCACCTAATGACCTAGGACCTTAACATCGGGTATCAATGGCTTCACGTTCGTTTTTAATCGAAGCTCTAGCCCAATTAGGGGCGAAACGCTAGGGGGTTGTACCCCCCCCCCCCCCCCCCCCCCCCCTCCACGGTCACGCACTGATCGGACGCTGCACGAGCGAGGGTTAAGTCGGCGCAGTTGTCTGTCAGGTAGGCTGTACCGCACGCATGGCTGAGCAATTGCGGAACAGCAGGTTCATTGATCCGATAAATATGGCTGCAGCGCAGCTGCAGTGATACGCGGTCACTGGTTCCCGAGCCGATTCGGCATACAGGTGTAGGAATTGCATTGCTCGGGGTAGTTAGGAGATTCAGAGTTCACAGCCTAGTATGAACAATTATAGTTGCAGCCGATTCCGCTTCCACTGGCAAATACAAGACACATGGTTTTGATTCTCATGGTGCAAACCCATCTCCCCATTCGCATGCAAATCCCTTGCTTATAGCGGCAACCAGGATCGAGTAGCAAAGTAATTTATGGATGGCGTGCCTACCTACAAAAGGATAGCTGGATAATCATCTTAAGATTAGCATAAGTAAAGGTAACGATTCCAACTAATATTCGGTCCGATGTTGTACGGCTCAGATGCTGGCTCAGACGTCACCCTGTTTTGATGCGTGATTTTGTGCCTCCAGTAATTAACGAAGCTCACGAAAGCCATAATACTGCACTATCTATGCATGTCCTACGTATTACAATGTGCATCATTCCCTGAGGGTCAGATATCGAGTTTCACCTGAGCCACAGCGTCTGAATGTGCTTCTGTGTGTCTTCCGGTGTTGAACGGCTCATATAAGCTATAACTATGTGTTCGTTATGGGTGTTTGTATATATCTGCAGTGTTGGATCATTCTCTGTGAGCACTTTAATCTCGGCAGAGCGCACGGTGCGTTAAATGGATATTGCAAGTGTTTGAGCATGCGTTGGGTTTGATGCGTGTTTGTGTGTTTGTGTGAGTCCCCAATATGGTCCCATGGTGGCCGCGTCTCCAGTGTTTGATCGCCATGTTTGTGCGTGCCTCCAGTGTTTGATCGCCATGTTTGTGGGTGTTTCCAGTGTTTGATAAGTCGTTGGAGGAGGAGGTCGAGTCGGACTTGAGCGGGGCCATCAAACAGCTGGTCATCGCTCTGCTGCAGCGTGGCAGGGATGACGAGGGCACCCCTGCCACCACCGAGCAGGCCAAAAAGATAGCTCAGGGTCTGTAACTATGACGGGTAACAGCACACTCACTTCAGACAAGCGGCAAGTGTATTAACGGCAAGAACGAAATAAGAAGAAGGAGATCGGACAGATGAATCCACTGTTCTTATTTAAGAGTAACGGGTTGGTAATAATTAAGGTAGTTTAATTTCGTTTAAACATACACAAGCCAGGTTTGATATATTCGCCGGGATGCGTAGAAATGTAGACTTAATATGATGAGAAACCAATGTTAATGTCTTGCATCTTTCATTACACAAGGAAAATGGAAAAGAAAGTGTGACGCATGGAAAATAAAACATAGCACTTAGAATATTATGTACAATGTACTATTGATCGAAATTGAAATGTTATTACTTGTCATGTTTTCAGGACTATATGAGGCAGGAGAAGGCATGAACGAGACTACGGTACCGATGATGAAGAGTTCATTCGGATTTTCCGCAACAACCAGATACCCTCAAGTGAAGCAAGCCATCGAGGAGTACACCACATTTGCTGACAACACGCTAGAAATGCGATAGAGAAGGAATTTCTGCAGCATTAAGAAAGCGCTATCACAATGGTGTGAGTCATGTATATTAATATTAATTCAAAAATGGCATTTACGTTGTAGTTCCATCAAAATATTCAAGCCAAGTAATTAATTCAAGTAATTATATTTGGTAAATTTTCGGTCACAGACTATTTTCAAACCGATTACACCTGAAGTAACTCTTCAGGTAAATATAACTAGTTCTTTTCAAGACTTTCGATGAAACTACGATAAAAAATACAATTTTTATATATACATTAATATAATTAGGGCAATGTTCTTCGCACAGAGCACGGAAAATATAGATGAGTCATGCATATATTTTATTGTAAAAAAATACAAATTTACAAATTATAGGAAATGCTTATACCAAAAGGAAAATGGTCGTTGCTGAAGCAAGTATTTGCTCCAGCTCGTATATAACATGCAAGTAGTAAGGTTCGCCAAGTATATCTTTGTTAACCCCGCGCGGCGCTGGGGGGGGTAAATTTTACCCCCCTCCCCCCCGGATTTTCTCCATAACTTAAAAATAGACAAATATCGAAATGAAACTTTCGGTACCTTATGTACATCAATTCTACATCTTGTGTTACAATTTTTTTGAAATTCGTGAAAATTTTGAGGAGATAATGACGTTTTTAGTGACGTCATGTCATGTCATTTTTGGTGAAAAAATCGTTAAATGTTTGAAAATCGTAGAAAACGCGTGTTGATGCAAATCGCAAATAAAGGCGTCAAAAGAAAGCAAATAACATTGTCTTTAACATGGCTATCTCAGATGTTGAATAATTTTGGGTTTTTGACCCCCAAAAATTAAAAAAACTTTTTTGAGGATTTTTGGGGAAGAATTTCCACAAAAGTTTTTGTTTGAAGATTTTCAAAAAACCGGAAGACATATTAGAGAACGAGTATGAAAGATGTTCAAACAAAATTTCAAAAGCAATTTCTTTATTTTTGACTGACTTATGGCTCTCTAAGAATAAGTAACTATGACGTCATTTTTTTTATTGCGTTTTTTTGGCTTTTACGACCAGATACAGACAAATAAATGCCACCACTGTATTTTCGAAGACCAAAACAAGTCTAGAAACATGCATTGTTTATTTAGATTAATCAATTTCAAATTTTGACCTTATTGTGACCTGAACCTTGACTGAGGGCGATTATATGGTGTTCAAGCTGTGAAAATGGGCTCTCTATCGAATATACGTGTAAAATAACCCATACAACATGTGTCGCATGGCTTTCGTAGACCTGTGACCATTTCGTGACCTGACCTTGACCTTGACCTTTGCTAAAAATTCACTTTTACTTATGCGGGAGATGCATTACTACATTTGGGAGCACTTTGTGAGATAATTAGTTGCAATACAAGGCTTTGGATGGAAAGTATAGCCACAAAAACCCAAATACTTACATTTGACACTTGACCTGACCGTGACCTGATATGTGACCTTATGTAATATTTTCGGGCATGCGTTAGATTCTTCTCACTGAGAGATTCGATCCCCGCCATTGCGATCTCGTTGCGGTTATCGGTTCGGAAGATACGACGGGGGTAAAATTTACCCCCCCCCCCCCCCCCCCCCCCCCAGCGCCGCAACGTTCGGATGGAGACCCCAGCGCGGCGGGGTTAAGATATCCATGCTTGTTATTCAGTGCTTTGCACTTCATCACTGGAGCCAAGTGAAGCCTAATAATGATGGCAATCCTCAGGCACCCTGCAGAAGCAGTGAACTTCGTCAGTTCTTCTGTGCATTATCCACCAAGTGTCACACAGGAAATATGTGATTCAGACGATTGAAATGAAGCGCCGTGAATTGTGTCTCTTTCAGTGCTGAGCGTCAAAGACCAGGTGTACTACTTCGCGAAGGCGCTGTTCGATGCGATGGACGGCCCAGGGACCAACGATGACACCCTCATCCGCATTCTGGTCACCTCGGTCAGAGGTGAGACGGACACCAGTAAGCCTTTTTTATAGAAATTCCCCTATGGTCACCAGGTCAGATTCCATTCAGGTCAGTGTTAATGCTTTATCCAAATATCCAGTACGCTGCAGTGAATGCATTCAAGTACGTGCGCAAGTATGTATTTAAATACATTTGCTGTTTATGCGCGTTCGGAATGCGCTGTAAGCCTCTGGTGTCGTGCTGACAGATCGATCTGAATGACATCAAAGACGCTTCAAGACGATGTACAAGAAGTCGTTGCAGATGCGTAAAAGGAGGATACGGCCGGCCGACTACCGCAAGATACTGCTGCGCCATCATCAAGTAACTCGTCCACAAGTCCCTCGAAAGTGGCCTCACTAGTGAGGATTTCAGCAACACATGATGCCGATAATTGTCCTATGGATGCGGTGCTGTGCTGTATTTAAGAACCCAGCGTCGCCAGAGGTTGTGGTATGGATATTTTATAAGCTCAATTGCACTTAGTCGTGCCCTGCTGGTTCACTTTGTCGTGCCCTGATCTTGAATAGCCAAATAGTTTTGAATAGCACAATGGACTAAATATCCCGCAGTTTAGCCAAATGTATGAATACGAGAATCTAGCTTAACGAAACCATCATATTTTCCTGGGCTATATTGCAGCTTTCAGTGCAGCTATTCGAGTATGATTTTGCATTACCTTGGTTCCATGGTCGTACGGTGTGGGGCATTGCATTATTTCGGTAGCTTCTTTGTTTGGGTTCACGTGCAGCACGTCACGTCATGAAGCTAATTATCTGAATTGCACCAAAGGAACTGTTTGCGGTACAAGCCATTGTCGTTGGATGCAGTATTCGTTGTTTTCCTCGTTTTTATGTTTTGACACTTTTGCAGCGCACCAAATGTGAATGACTCCTTGTGCGGCGTCAGTTTGATAAAGCAAATGCATTGTGCTATGCAATGATCGAAATACATGTTACGGTATGCTATTTTCAAATTGTAATTTACCGAATGTCATCTTTTGAGTTTCTCTCTATTCTGATAACGACAACTCAGCGAATGGCTCCGAAGGAACACAGTAACGATGCAAGTGCAATTGAGCTCGGATGACAAACAATATTTCGCATTTTCATGTCCTGAGGAAACAGTTATCTCAACCTACAATTTCTAAAATGTTAAATGTTCTAAGATGTCCTACCCATATTTGTGTCGCCCATAGCGTGACGGGGTAGCGACCTTTGAGAGTTCATGTTTCGTTCAGTTCATTCGTTCAGTTCATTGGTAGGATAAGACAGACGTATTTTTAAGGCTCGGCCAAAATTGTAAATTTTGGCACAGTTGGACGATATTTGCAGCTTATTTATATACTGGCAGTGAGCTAATATAGTGAAGAACTTAAATATGTTATATTTATTGGTGCACTTTATTTGAATAAGAAGAAATACGGTGCTATATTTTCATTATTTTCAGCATTATTATCTCTTTGGATCGAATTTCAAGCAAGCAAGTCATAATTTTCTGGCTTGAATTTTCGTTTCGCGCGCCAAGAACCTCGAGACTTCTGAAGAACTTCTGTACAATGAAGATACCGAAAAACAAGTGCGTAGAAATGTGAAAATTAATTTAAAACCACCTGTGACTTCATGCAAGCTTTTTCACCTAACCCTAGCCGATTTCTTACTTCGCAAAGGGTGAAGGTTCACTGTACATTGCACAAGACACAATATGTTTACCAATGCTGACCAGCCTGAAGTATTGTCTTTGCTAATGAGAGAGAAAATGCAGTATCGAAGACACAACGAAACGAAATTTATGCTATCATCGCCCCTCTATACCGTTGTGCTCGTAATCTGTGAATTTTGCACTGTTCCTAGTCATTTCTTTTTCTGTTTCAACCTGTCTGTTAGAGCAGCGTCAGCGCCCAGCTGGCAGCAGCGCGCCACAGACATGTCCAATTGTTCTCTATCCGCCTATACGCACGCATAACGAACGGGCTCTGAGAAAGCCATGGATTTACTGTGGATGTTCCCAATACAATCTCAATATCAATCTCAATCTCGAGTTTGCTAACATCACTTCATCGGAGCTCAGGTGCATCAATAGCCAGCGCTCCGATAGCGGCGAATAGGGGGACAAATAGTCAGCTTCGTCTGCATCCCGTTCAGCAGATCTCTGACCATTCCACAAAAGGGGTAGCAAACAGATGTGTTTGATATGAGTTGGAGAAAGTTGAGCTACTTGTTCATTGTAAAAAAGTGTTCAAAATGATCATTTGTGCTAATAATATATTATTTTAATCAAAAAGAAAAGTCAAACTATTATAACGCGTTTCCAATTCACAAATCAACAATGTTGATTTTGTGAATCGAAACGCGTTAGAATAAGTTTGGTTTTTCTTTTGATTAAAATATATATATTAGCACAAATTATCATTTTGATTTCTTTTTTACAAACAAACAGATATGGTCTGGTGCCGTTTGGATACAAGGACCGTCGGCTTCGGATGGCCGGCTTCGGATTGATGTCGCCACACTGAATACCCAACTCAGTCGTGCTTTAGCAGACAGCTGGCTAAAAAAAAAAAATCGTGGTTGTCGTCGAAATTAAGACCGGGGATGGTGGTTGCCGTCCTGCGATATTCAAATTCATAGTGCAAAATGTGCGCAATTGGTGCCATTATACACCCTAGTGCCTATCAATACTGCCGGACTTTTTTCTGACTTCATATTAAGCAGTACCACGAAAGCAGAAAAACGGATTCGATACATTGATCGAGGAAATTTGACAGTGCAAAAATGCACATAGAGGCTAATTCCATTGCCGGCATTGCGCGGTCTCCCTGCCATCATTGGTTCGGAAATAACCACTAACCAGGAGGGGCATTGCACAAATATTGCTCACCCCCCGTCAATGGCGTTCGGCTGAGACCCAATCAAAGCGAGTTATTCTGTACCTGACATTTGCGTTGTTCATATGCCACTGGGGACTTCTCACAACCTCGTCACAACTTCAGCGTGGAATTCGTCACTACCAAGTGGTTGGACAAGGATTCAGTGTGTCGCACAGTGCACTTTACTTCCCCAGCGCCACTCTCGAGCGCAGCGCACTGAATGACTGCAGGGGTCAATGGTCTGACATAGTGAAATAGGATTGTCGGGGGCCTGGGCGGCGGAGTGACGCAAGACGGACTCATCCGCTGTGTCTCGACCGGCCGCCGCGCGCCGCGACAGGAGGGGGCCAAGAAGGAACTACCGCTTGGATGGCCGTTGGTGGCACGTGGACCGGGACTGGTCCAGAACATGAAAGGTAAGACCGGAAGGAGACGCGTTGCTATACGAGTAACTATGCAGAAAAAGCATACTAATATACAGAGATCCACCAGGCATTAGGACAACTCCGCGACAACCAAGGGTATGCGCGGTATGTCATTGTTCCTTCTAAAATGGTCGCCAGGATTGTCGTCCCGACCGTCCGGACAACAGCCGTGAGCTGTATTCGCCTATACAGTTATATAGTATTTGAGTGTATAGTGTGCCTAATTATAGTTTGTTGCTGCGTGAGTGATTTGGATGTAGACCCGCGCAGCTAGCTAGATGGAAGGCTTCTTTAGAACGAAGGCATGCGAGAAGCAGAGATCGAGAAAAAACATATGCCTCTAGCACATACAGATACAGCTGGGTTAGGATAGGTGGATTGGGCTAGGGTATGACATTTCATATTTGTGACATCGGTAACCTCACGCAGGACAAACCGAATGTGGTCCGCCGAAATTGCCTGTCCTGGTTGCCGGTGAGGACGACAAAACGACAAATATCTTTAGCCATGAGCTGCAGACCGTTCGTAGTGGCGCTATACCGCTACCTAGTGGCGATCTGCAAAACCTTTAGTAGTCACGCATGGCCACTAGACGGCTCTGACATCCCAACGATGACTGGAGAAGACAGAGCAGACCGCAGACGTGGCGCCACCTGTGAACAGTATCCTGACACTCACGTCGTTTCCCAGGTGGAGACCGACAGATGGCAGGCCGTTTTCTTCATCGGAACAGAGGACAGCAGGACGTCGGGGTAGGGCTGGTGCGTGCAAGGGGTGATCGTTATACGACCATAACTATGATCGCATACACACTCCTCTCATATATTTGATACTGACGGGGGTGGAAAATTAATTCCTACAGATACAGTGTTATGAACACGATTGTTACTTGTTATCGGGGAAATACGATCGTTGTGAACAAAAATAAAATAAACTTCATCAATGACCACAATCATCCAAGAAAACATGATCAAACATATTCATGCTCCTTTTTAAGGATCGCATTTAACATCGCTCGCTGTCAACGAACGCACATCTAAAGCCTGGCTTCTCGGTGA
>JAXIVJ010005275.1:0-70000 GCA_036785665.1 Chirona hameri | reverse complement strand
GGGCCGGACCGGGCCGCTCATATTCAGATTTGTCCCATATACCACGGAAGGACGAGCGAAAGCGCTCGCTCGTAATAAGACATTGTATTTTGCTGCTTTTGTGGACGAATATAAGTGTCACTTCTACATGTCCATGAGTTTTGGGCTTATGTAGGTATGTCAACAGCATTTTTGTATGAGTTTAAGTTTGTTGTATGAGTATTGTTGTTCTTTGGCCATTTTTGTGACAGGGACAAAAACAAGATGTGTAATATGTGAATGTCATAATATGAAATGAAAATGTATTTGTGGCATGATAGAAAGTTTCGTTGTAGAATGGAATAATAACTTCAGCAATCCAACAAGTCCTAAAATATTGAGTGAGTTTTCCTGGACCTCTTCTTTGGAAATCTATCTGCGTACTGGAATTCGAATTTCCTTAGAAATTAATCTGCGTAGTGTGATTTCTGAAGGTCCAGTGTCCTGAATTTCACAAATATGAGTGGAAACTGAAAGCCTCACCCAAATGAACGTTTTGTGTCACGTCACTTGCCATCACTTGCCTGGTTTACTTACTTGGTTGGGTTCCCAGTCTCATGAGGAAGGTAAAGGAGATTGTCAATGGTAGGTGGAAACCGTTGGACAAAGGACGCGCCTAGCGCCCAGCTCCATTCAGGAGCCCAGGAGCGCAGGAACAAGGCGTTCGCTCAGAGACAATAAATTGACATACATGTGTGAAAAAGATTTCCAATGATAAAAAAATGTAAATGTCATCGACTAGAGTGTTGTGGCATCGGGTGAACTTGGATAATAGCGGAAACGGGATTCGGGCAATGGATGGGAGCCCCAAGGCGCTCCTAACCCCTGGTGACAAGGGCGCCTACCCCGATGGCGGAGTTGAGAATGAATAGGGGAAAGAGAAAGGTTTCTGCATAAGACTTTTGGGCTGAAGAGCTTCATTATAGGGTTTAACATTTATATGTATATTTATATTGGCATTGATGATATAGGTGTTTACCGAGCAAGTGCGAAGCGCCCGTGAGGTTTATCGTCAACTTACTAGACAAATTTACATTTGACCCGGCCCGAACCGGCCCGACACGGCCGTACAGACGCTTTTCGGAAGCTAATAACTTTGCAACCACTGCTCCGATTGAGATCGGGTTTTCACCATTGGATAGGACCATCAAATAATTTTTTTTTGGTATGGTGCGTTCTGATATGGGTGATACCACAGCGCGTGGCAAACGCAAACGTCGAAATGAACCAAAATCATTCTTGATCAAAAATGACATTATTAATCTGAGCATTAATTGTGTATACGCTGAAGCATGCGGCGCTCAGTACGTACTCCCATTTGGCGGATTCGAGAAAGGAGATCATGAACAATGTAATCAATCTTAATATTGGTTAGTGCTTGTGCGAGGAACATATTGTATAGGCAAATTATAATTAGTTTCATCATTTATGACCTCTTCCTCGAAATTAAAATATAATAGTACCAAAAAACGTTATATTAATATTTCGATCACAGATCTTCATCAGAAATTATACATTACCCAAACAACAATAATCAGAATACAAGTTTCGACTGCATATTGTTTCCCGCGTTTTTTTACACATTTTCGCGCGACATTTCTCGCGAACTTTATTCATACGGGCACAACCTTCTAGGGGATACTTCAACTTCGGTCTGCATAAATAGTCGACATCATCTCGCATATATATCACAGCATCACCTATTAACAAACAAACTTTCAAGCCCATATCTAACAACATGCATAAATATACAATAAAACGATAAAAAGATTTAAAAAAAAAATACAATGTTGCCAAACCTAAAAAGATGTATCTACACGAACAATGCCATCGCAAAAGAGCGGAAGTGTTGAATTTTACATGCTTGGCCACGATGACACATTGGAGTTCAGCTTTGGTTGTTCCTTTCTGATCAAAATAGACTCTGCGATTTTTCGGTCCGGGTGGTCCTTAGCTCTGTAAAGCACTTGAACTTGAATGGGTGTAGGGGTGTGCCCCGCTTCGGGATGAGCTATCTTGAAATGGTCCCCCATCGGTGTATCATCCTTCCTGCCTACCATGTCTCGGACATGTTCACTAAGATATAATGAACATGTCTGAGACATGGTAGGCAGGAAGGATGATACACCGATGGGGGACCATTTCAAGATAGCTCATCCCGAAGCGGGGCACACCCCTACACCCATTCAAGTTCAAGTGCTTTACAGAGCTAAGGACCACCCGGACCGAAAAATCGCAGTCTATTTTGATCAGAAAGGAACAACCAAAGCTGAACTCCAATGTGTCATCGTGGCCAATCATGTAAAATTCAACACTTCTGCTCTTTTGCGATGGCATTGTTCGTGTAGATACATCTTTTTAGGTTTGGCAACATTGTATTTTTTAAATCTTTTTATAGTTGTATTGTATATTTATGCATGTTGTTAGATATGGGCTTGAAAGTTTGTTTGTCAATAGGTGATGCTGTGATATATATGCGAGATGATGTCGACTATTTATGCAGACCGAAGTTGAAGTATCCTCTAGAAGGTTGTGCCCGTATGAATAAAGTTCGCGAGAAATGTCGCGCGAAAATGTGTAAAAAAACGCGGGAAACAATATGCAGTCGAAACTTGTATTCTGATTATTGTTGTTTTGGTAATGTATAATTTATGATGAAGATCTGTGATCGAAATATTAATATAACGTTTTTTGGTACTATTATATTTTAATTTCGAGGAAGAGGTCATAAATGATAAAACTATTTATAATTTGCCTAATCAATCTTAATTTTTATGTTGGCATGCATGGAGGCCTGGCCATTTTTATGGAGGACTAAAAGGACTAAAAGGACTATGTGTTACTACCACATGTGCTCCCGTACCGTTTCATATTTCAAACCTGTTTTAGCTTTACCAGAGCGCGCCTGCTCGGTCATCGCCCAAAAAGGCGTTTTACTGGTTATGTATGTTTCCTTGTTGAGACTTCTTGACTAGGGCGGGTAATCATATAGGGCATCACCCAGAGCATCTGCGAGTGCAACTTCAAATGCTTTGTAGCCTGCTTCTTCGACCACACGACCAGGGAGCGAGTTCCAGGGCGAGATGCATCGTACACTGACAACAAAATATAGTGTCCGTTTCAGTCCGAACGTGGCTGATCCTGAACCTGTGGCCTCTAGTTTGCGACTGTGGAGCCAGGCTGAAAATATCTGTTGGTTCGATGGAGCGCTTGCCATGAAAGATTTTCCAACATTGGATCATGTCGGCTCGAAGTAGCCTACCCTGGACGGAGAAGTAGTTGAGTACACGTAAGACACGTTCTCCATATTCCTGAGTCGCCATATTCAGGACTTGCTTCATCTGTCCATGAAGCAAGCAAGTCCATGAAGCTGTCCATCTCGAGGACGCGTAGGTCGCCGACATACGCAGTCGCCCATACACAGTACACACGAGCAATACTCTAAGATCGGGCGGATGTGTGAACTAAATATTGACATCATAAAGTCGGAGGTGCGACACACAGCAGGCCGTAGGTGCTAAGACGCCCGCTTTGTGTGCTGTATTCTGAATGTGTTGGTGAAATTTCAAGCTCGAGTCGATCAGTACTCCTAGATCAGGGTGTGAGGCGACCATCTTTATCACACTTTGGCCAATGTAGTAAACAGGCGGAGGAATATCTTGACCTTTTCGCTGGAAGCGAATGACAGCACATTTCTCTCTATTAAGTTTGAGGTTCCAGTAACTAGCAGTATGGCAGAGGGTGTTAATGTCTTCTTGACAAAGTCGTAGGTCCTCTTGGTAGTGAAGCACACAGTCATGACGAATTATCATGTACATCTTTAAATCATCGGCAAATACTTTATATTGACATGTTAAGTTTGCTGCAATATGATTGACAAAGATCAAAAGCCAAATCAGACCCAGTACTGAGCCCTGGGGCACCCCACTTGCCACATGTCTCGGGGTACTTCTTTGTCCTTTAACAGATACAGACATATTTCTGCCCACATGAAAGTGACCAATCCATGAAACTAAATTGTCATCAATGCCCAAGTGTGAAAGTTTAGCAAGAAGTATGGGGTGTGAAACAACGTCAAACGCCTTTGAAGAATCAAATAGAATGAGATCAGTGACACTCCCTTCATCTCGCCATTTCGAGATGCTGTCGTACACAAACAGTAGTTGGTCCATAGTGGACCTCCCTGCTCGAAAACCCGAACTGGTGAGGCGAGAGTGAACTGTTTTCTTCCAGGTAGTTATATAGTTGACGGACTATAATACGCTCTAAACACTAACAGGGAACGGAAGTGTAGTTTAAACAGGTCTATAGTCTGAATAGTCTAACAGGTCTGTAGTTTAAAGGATTGTGTCTGGATCCTTTCTTGAAGATTGGTTCAATGACTGATAGCTTTCACTCCGGCGGTAGGGAACTCTCAGACAGACAGGTGAAAAGTGTGTACAGTGGATATAGGCAAGCTGTCGGCCACAGGATTTCAAGAGCATGGGATGGAGCTCGTCAGCTCCGGCCGCAGAGTTGGCATCCAGGGCTCGCAAGGTGTCGAGGACAGTGTGCATGTGTAGGGTGATAGGAGGCATCACACTCTCAGTGGCTTGGTGAGGCGCTACCACTGCTTGGGGAGAGTCTCAGGAGTATACACTCTCAAATGAGACGGCGAAAGAATCAGCCATCATCATTGGATCATCTGTTAGGGCGTCAGAAACGATCGAAACGTCACTAGCGATCGAGCTAAATAGTATTAAAATAAAAGCTCGATAAACACCATTATCTTCCTACCTACCTAGGTCCCTAACTACCCATTAAACAGTACCTATGTCATCCATACACCTCACCCAGCACCACACAAACTGGCACCACAACACACTGACAGGCCGGAAAGCTATTTGTTTTAAAATATACAGCGAACTGACTGCCCGAAGCATCGATTGTTGGGTTATTATCATACAAATGTTAACCTCAATATCCACCTCCTGGAATAGTGACGTCCTCTCAGCATTCATCACACTCTTGCAAAAAAAAATCAGGACACTGAAGGTCTGTGTGAGCTTTGGATAAGGGGAATAAACAACTGAGAGTTGTCAGCATCACTTAAACATTCATTTTTTCACAGGCGTAAAAGCAACAACGAAGAATACAGCACTCTTCCACAAAGCCCCAGGTCTTAGAAGGCTATCGTTTCCGAATACCACCGCCACCCGCCTGGCAGTACACCCTACCCCCCCCCCCCCCTCCCCGGAGGCCGGCGCGGCGGTCCCCGCGGAGAACACCACCCTGCCCCGGAGGCCGGCGCGGCGGTCCTGCGGAGAGCACCACCCTGCCCCGGAGGCCGTCGCGGCGGTCCCCGCGGAGAACACCACCCTGCCCCGGAGGCCGACGCGGCGGTCCCGCGGAGAACACCACCCTGCCCCGGAGGCCGGCGCGGCGGTCCTGCGGAGAGCACCACCCTGCCCCGGAGGCCGTCGCGGCGGTCCCCGCGGAGAACACCACCCTGCCCCGGAGGCCGACGCGGCGGTCCCGCGGAGAACACCACCCTGCCCCGGAGGCCGGCGCGGCGGTCCCCGTGGAGAACACCACCCTGCCCCGGAGGCCGGCGCGGCGGTCCCCGCGGAGAACACCACCCTGCCCCGGAGGCCGACGCGGCGGTCCCCGCGGAGAACACGGCTCGGCGGCCCTATCGGTCAGCCAGGTGGGTATTTTGGCCACCGGCCGTGATATCGGAGCCGCCTGTCCGCGCCGCCGGCTGACACCAGTGACGTCACGGCTATAAAGACAACAGAGCAGTGCGGCCGGCCGGTCCGCCGTGCCAGCCAGAGCCGCTGTCGGCCCGGCAGACTGCCGAGTGCCGACAGCAGGCAGACCTGAACAAACAGATCCCTCCAGTCGTCCAGCATCCAGCAGCAGCTGAGAGATGACCCGGTGGCAAAGGGGGAAAAAATGACGAAAACTTGACGCACAAAAGCGAAATTATATGAATTTATTCTACGAAAAAGAAAACAACACACCTGGCATTTGCTAACGGAAGGTTTTGAGGAACGCAGGTCTTATTTATTTGGATGAATACATATTTGATGTGTTAAATTTTATACGGCAGGAAAAAGGCTTCAGCGTTACGAAACATGTTTTCGTCGATTTGTTTCACCTAAGAGCTGCGACTGAGCCGCGCTACCGGCATCTCACCCCTCCCCCGCTGCACCTGACTGCCCGGCCACCCAGCGGCACGACCTATGACGTCACAGGACCGGGCGACCGTCCAGCAGAGACCCTCCCCTCTCCGCCGCCGGGGACCTGGCCAGGTTTTCTCACCAGCGTTTGTTCACCTGGGAGGGCAGTACGTAAGCTGGCCCGACCACCCTGCACGCTCAGTGGCAGAGACACATGGACGTGATGCATGACGCTGTCAGTGTCCGTCTCGCGATTCATTTGTTAAATTTAATTTATAAATTTAATTTCGGGATTCATTGTGTTGCAGACGTCTGCCAGACGAGTATGTTCCAGCGAGAGATTGAGTAGCTGTGTGCGCATCACATGAGAAAAGCGTTATTCAGAGGTGGACAACCAGAGACTTGCTACTCGTCAGAACTTTGCGACGGAAACTCCCTGAAAATCTCCGATCCATGCTACAAAATACAAAACAAAACGTGAATCTAATGAAATATAATATAAGTAACGTAGCTTCGAAGCTTCCAATAGATAAATATCTCATACGCATTGATCATTGTTGTAACATGAAGCCAAACAATGTCGCATTGTGTAGTAATGTTTCGTTGATTGTCTCCGCCACTGGCAAAAAGGCGGATCCAGAACGGGTGTTTCGGGGGAGGGGGGCTAAATCTCCAAAAGTCCGACACAATTCTGAAAATTCATCAGATTTCGCATGCCTATGCATTGAGAGCTGATTAAAAAAAATCCTTAGTAAAAGTTGCTTAGATTGTTTTCATATCAGGAAATGTGTCAATTTTGCACCATTTTCAAGCGGTTTGGGGACATGCCCCCCCCCCCCCCCCCCGATCCGCCCATGGCCATTGGTGCTGTCAAATCCCTCCTCTATAGACATATACACCGGGAGAGCAAACCACGGCCGATTCTGATGACGTCATCCGGGTTACCATGACGTCACCAGTGTCGATGTTACGCCTCCAGCTTGGTAAAAAGGCAGGTCAGTTCACATTGCACAACTAGAAGTTGCCTGAGAAAACGACGCAATGCAGTGGTCTAACTATAATTGCAATTTAGTGGAACTCATCTAAAGTCTAAACCATCATATTGACATTACCAAAATGACGTCAAAGCTTGCGCCATAAAGTGAGGGGCTCGGAAACCGCAAGACGACAGATGACGTCGACACTGCGCAGATGCTACGTCTATATTTAGTTTGTAAAATGAGCTAGTCTGAATTATATTCCTGCAACACAAGCAGAAGAATGTCTCCTTCGTTCCCACCGCTTTGGAAAGGTTAGACATTTCGGCCTCCACTCCCGGTTATGTGAAAGCAGACACGAATATCCAACGGCTTATCTTTGACGAAGCGTCACTCAGGCTGGCATAATTGAAGTGGGTATAGTTACCGTCCGCCGTGATACCATATTTGGAGGCAATCTGACAGTTTTGAAGGCCACCTATCTGCTGCCTTGCATACGTGCTGACAGTTGTTTAACTGAAATAACGTGACTAGATAGGTAATGTGTTGCATTGTAGCATCATATTTGCTTTACACCCGAAGTAGAGTGAAACAAATGCTTCCCCTGGTGTGACAGTACTCGCTACATGTGTATAAATGACGTTTGGACGATGAACAGTAATGTCACGGTTAAATAAATGGTGACAGGAGTCGAGATCGAGTGAAAAGAAAGCAAAGTTACCACCACATTGTTTTTTTAACATCTGCTCTTGTTTTCATAATACAAATTTCGTGAAATTATTATTATGCACAGCTAGCATAAAGAAGCCACATGCTCCGTTAACTGGTGGCACGGACAGACGTAATCGCACTATTTTACTGAACCAAGCCAAACAGGAGACAGATGCCAACACAAACATTCCGATGTGTTGGTAGTAATGTTACAAATAGGGCTGGAAATGACTGTTGAGAGCCATCATATAATGTATCCTGAAAGCATTAATACGTCCATCCAACGACGCCGCCTGCCACCTGAGATAATTAAACAGTGAAAAGCGTGGTTGGCTGTTAAGTGTTGGGTGCCAAATTCATCTCGACAGTGGACGGCACACTGAACCGTCAAGATGTGTACTCAAAATACAGAAGGTAGTCTCTAAGACATAAGTTAATTGACAGTGCCAATGACAAAGGGTTAAAGGGTTAACTGTGTGTCATCCAGCGACAATATCTGAAACTGACACCACCTGACACCACCTGACACCACCTGACACCACCTGACTCCACCTGACTCCACCTGACTCCACCTGACTCCACCTGACACCACCTGACACCACCTGACACCACCTGACACCACCTGACACCACCTGACTCCACCTGACATCACCTGACATCACCTGACACCACCTGACACCACCTGACACCACCTGACACCACCTGACACCACCTGACACCACCTGACACCACCTGACACCACCTGACTCCACCTGACACCACCTGAGACTCCAACTGACAGCTGGATACACTCAGCCGGCGACTTCAGGTCGAGTCAGGACACCCAGTCATCAGTCCGTGCGGTAGGCTCGCGCCACGTGTCACCCCAGACATAACGGAGCTCCGTGTCGCGGCCAATTCGAGCAACACACCTCCCACGCCCCCGGCAGTGGATGTAGACATACGGCCCGGCATCCTCGGCATACGTGATCGGAAACGGGAGCTGGCCAGAGGTCACACGGCTAGTGACGAGCCAGAGCCGGTCAGCCACGCTTCCCAACCCACGCTTCGAGCGACACCTTGAGTGGTGCCTGAGCTACGCTCACAGCAGAGCCTCGAGCAGGGCCCCGAGCAGAGCCCGAGCAGAGCCCGAGCAGGGCCCCGAGCAGAGCCCGAGCAGGGTCCCGAGCAGAGCTTCGAGCAGAGCTCCGAGCAGAGCCCGAAGAGAACCCGAGCAGGGCCCCGAGCAGAGTCCCGAGCAGGGCCCCGAGCAGGGTCCCGAGCAGGGCCCCGAGCAGGGTCCCGAGCAGGGCCCGAGCAGGGTCCCGAACAGGGCCCCGAGCAGGGCCCGAGCAGGGCCCCGAGCAGGGCCCCGAGCAGGGCCCTGAGCAGGGCCCCGAGCAGGGCCCCGAGCAGGGCCCCGAGCAGGGCCCCGAGCAGGGCCCCGAGCAGGGCCCCGAGCAGGGCCCCGAGCAGGGTCCCGAGCAGGGTCCCGAGCAGGGCCCCGAGCAGGGCCCCGAGCAGGGCCCCGAGCAGGGCCCCGAGCAGGGCCCCGAGCAGGGCCCCGAGCAGGGCCCCGAGCAGGGCCCCGAGCAGGGCCCCGAGCAGGGCCCCGAGCAGGGCCCCGAGCAGGGCCCCGAGCAGGGCCCCGAGCAGGGCCCCGAGCAGGGCCCCGAGCAGGGCCCCGAGCAGGGCCCCGAGCAGGGCCCCGAGCAGGGCCCCGAGCAGGGCCCCGAGCAGGGCCCCGAGCAGGGCCCCGAGCAGGGCCCCGAGCAGGGCCCCGAGCAGGGTCCCGAGCAGGGCCCCGAGCAGGGCCCCGAGCAGGGCCCCGAGCAGGGCCCCGAGCAGGGCCCCGAGCAGGGCCCCGAGCAGGGCCCCGAGCAGGGCCCCGAGCAGGGCCCCGAGCAGGGCCCCGAGCAGGGCCCCGAGCAGGGCCCCGAGCAGGGCCCCGAGCAGGGCCCCGAGCAGGGCCCCGAGCAGGGCCCCGAGCAGGGCCCCGAGCAGGGCCCCGAGCAGGGCCCCGAGCAGGGCCCCGAGCAGGGCCCCGAGCAGGGCCCCGAGCAGGGCCCCGAGCAGGGCCCCGAGCAGGGCCCCGAGCAGGGCCCCGAGCAGGGCCCCGAGCAGGGCCCCGAGCAGGGCCCCGAGCAGGGCCCCGAGCAGGGCCCCGAGCAGGGCCCCGAGCAGGGCCCCGAGCAGGGCCCCGAGCAGGGCCCCGAGCAGGGCCCCGAGCAGGGCCCCGAGCAGGGCCCCGAGCAGGGCCCCGAGCAGGGCCCCGAGCAGGGCCCCGAGCAGGGCCCCGAGCAGGGCCCCGAGCAGGGCCCCGAGCAGGGCCCCGAGCAGGGCCCCGAGCAGGGCCCCGAGCAGGGCCCCGAGCAGGGCCCCGAGCAGGGCCCCGAGCAGGGCCCCGAGCAGGGCCCCGAGCAGGGCCCCGAGCAGGGCCCCGAGCAGGGCCCCGAGCAGGGCCCCGAGCAGGGCCCCGAGCAGGGCCCCGAGCAGGGCCCCGAGCAGGGCCCCGAGCAGGCCCCGAGCAGGGCCCCGAGCAGGGCCCCGAGCAGGGCCCCAAGCGGAGTCCCGAGCAGGGCCCCGAGCAAGGCCCCGAGCTGAGCCCGAAGAGAACTCGAAGAGAACCCCAGCAGGGCCCCGAGCAGAGCCCGAGCAGGGCCCCGAGCAGAGCCTGAGAAGGGCCCCGGGAAGGGTCCCGGGCAGAGCCCCCAGCAGAGCTCCGAGCAGGGCACCGAGCAGGGCCCCGAGCAGGGTCCCGAGCAGGGCCCCGAGCAGGGCCCCGAGCAGGGCCCCGAGCAGGGCCCCGAGCAGGGCCCCGAGCAGGGCCCCGAGCAGGGCCCCGAGCAGGGCCCCGAGCAGGGCCCCGAGCAGGGCCCCGAGCAGGGCCCCGAGCAGGGCCCCGAGCAGGGCCCCGAGCAGGGCCCCGAGCAGGGCCCCGAGCAGGGCCCCGAGCAGGGCCCCGAGCAGGGCCCCGAGCAGGGCCTCGAGCAGGGCCCCGAGCAGGGCCTCGATCAGGGCCCCGAGCATGGTCACGAGCAGGGCCCCGAGCATGGTCCCGAGCAGAGATCCGAGCCGCGTTCACAGTTGCACTCCATTATTTATTCAAGGAAGGGCAACTCTGGGCAGCATCCAAAGCTGTACGTGCACATGCAGCAGACGTGTAATTTTGGAAACATCCTCTGTATTTTGTTCAACTTTCCCACATTGCCTACCCATTGTGCATCATCAATCATTTGAGAATGTAAAATTACACCGATGCTCGGAGGTAAGAGTGGACAATTATTGACGTTTGAGTGTTTCTCTCCATTGAAAATAGTAATTTAAGGACCTTGCTGTGTTGTGTAGTGTGCCGAGCAGGGGTGGCGGAAGGTATTTGTTTTGGTATGGGGGCAAACCTGGAGCGTTAGCGAAAAGTTTTTGACCGGGGGGTGGAATGTTAGCGAAAAGTTTGTTGACGGGGGGGGTGGAGCAGTTGTTGAGACTTGAGCGGGGTAATGGAGCGTCAGCGAAAGCTTGTTGAACAGGGGAGAAGCAACAAATAATGAGTACAACTGAACACTGATTTATAGTTGTTTGTCAAGGGAAAAAAAATTGGGGGGGGGGATAATCCCCCTGGCTTAAGAATGGGGGAACCTGAAAATTTCGCGCCGCTTCGCGACATGATACAAAATTCGCAATTGCTTATAAAAAACAAATGGGAAAATGAATTCATTAAGTGTCTGGCAGAGGCTCTCATTAGCGGTACCTAATTGCTAGACCCAGGGCCCACTCCCTTCATACAATATTAACTTTCAAGCGGGCTACATGTTTAGCTAGTCTGCCGAGTTCCGAAAAAGGCGACGCAAACGCAAAGACGCGGACATCGGCTCCCGGAAGCTGCTCCAGCGGTGCCCCACTTACGGAACCGAAGAGCCTAATAGTGGGACCAGGCCAGGACCATCTCCCCAAGCCATCACGCCCCAGGCTCCTCCAGATCCACAGGGACCATTTATGCGCGGAAAGGTCGTTCTGCCTCTTGCTGCTTTTAAACCGTGTGTACTGTTACCAGTTGTTTGTTACAGTTCGGTACATATGTATACAGTTATTATTATCATATGTACTATTGAGCGCTGACTGCCACCGGTCATCGTGATTTACTATCCGAGGAATATGTATATGAAAAACTACCTTAATTTCAATATGTATCATCATATCGAGATGTGCAGCCAGGAATAGGGATTACCTGAGGCTTGGCTCCACTCACGGTCTGGTTCCAATATTAAAATTTCGTTTTCCACGACCTAAAATTAACATTTTCACGCCGCTTTGCAGCGTCACATCGGTGGCCATCGTCATAACGAAGCCATCGTCATCGTCTTCGGTTCGTTGTAACGGTGAATTGAATGAGTAGCATTTTTAGCTTCTTATCCTCTACAAGGCCCATATTTCTGGGTTTTATCAGGCAAACCCGTAAAATTTCGCGCCGCTTCGCGGAGCTAAATAACAAGTAACATGAAAACATGAAACATGAAAACATGAAATGATGAAATGAAAACATGAAACTGAAAAAAAATGAAAACATGAAAACATGAAATAACAAGTAACAGCTATAACATGAAAACCACATTAAAAATGCTCCAAAAGCACACGCATAAAAATGGGGGTATATTTGTCCCGTCATATTCACCGACCCCCCACTTGGAAATACGCCACTGGATTTGCCCTCCCCCCCCAAAAAAAAAAAACACGGCAAGATACGCCCCTGCCAGAGGTCCCCCTCAGGCCGACAGAGCCCCTCAGGCCTTGCGCTTTGCTATTTTTCTACTACTTTACTTGCGCCTTGCTTGAAAACGAAGTGAAATTCGTCTCCGAGTCACTTCGATCGGCTAAGAGGGCTCCCTCTGGCTATTGGGCCATTCGAGGCTCAAAGGAGACATTTGCCCCATGCCCCCCCCCCCCCTCCCCTTTGGATCCGCCACTATAAGAAGTTAAGAGGTAACTTCTAATGCGATAGCAAAGTACAGAATGCAGGAGAGGCTGACCACTCAAGCCGTCCTCTCATTGGTTAACCCGCGAGTTACTGGGGTATATTTAATAACGCGACTTACTGGGGGGGGGGGGGCTATCCCCTCCCCTCCGCCCCCCGCCCCCCGCCCCCCGCCCCCCCCCCCCCCCTCGGATCTCCGGAACTACTGGACCGAATGTAAAAATTCAAACGGCATTCGATAGCCCTGGGAAATTTATCGAGGGAAACATAATATTGTTGACCTCGTGGTCACCGATGACGTCACAGGTCAGGTCAAGTACAACATGTTTGACCGTGTCAAAAGGTCTCGATGGATGGAATTGTCGCGCAAAATTGCTATATTAAACGCACAGGCTGTCGATAAATCGGTATGATTCGTGTGTCTGACACTTCTAAGTACATTTATAAGCTGTTGATGACCTTGGGTCAGGTCAAGGTCATCCGAGGTCACGAGGTCAAACTGTAGATTACGGTCATTAGGCGTTGTAACACATGTTTATGGGTTTGTTTTTCGTCTAGAACGCGAAAAAAGACCTTAGAACATTGTTTTTCTAGATTAATAGAAGTAAAAAGCAAAAATGCAAATGCGTTTTTTTATGCATAGTAATGCTGTGAGAGGTGGTCAATTTTTGTCATCTACATCATAACTAGTCATTTTTGAACTTCAAATTTCGACTTCAAATTTGATACACATATTTACCGCACACGTCTCGATCACATATAGTCCGGTTTTTGGATCATTATGATTTTTTCTTGAAAATTTTGTTTAAAAAAAAATGTATTTGGATTTCTCAACATTTTAAATTTCATACAAACTCAAAAATCCGAGATAGCCGTTTGATAACCTGATCTATTGTGAGTAATTTTGTTTAAGACAATTGAGTTTATCTTAAACATCGTACCTTTGACAGCGTTTTCCACAAACCATTATTTTGCAACAAAAACCGAAGAACATGACGTCACTCTGACGTTATTCCCGGTTGACCTATCATAACCTCATATTTTTCCTTTTGCCAACATGTGTAGAATTGATGTGAGAGAAGGAACTGCAAATTTGGTGGCCATGCCTGTGTTCGTTTAGGAGTTATTGCAAAATAACGGGAGGGGGGCAAAAAATAGCCCCCCCCCCAGTAAGTCGCGGGTTAAACGACCGAGATATATAAAAAAAACGCTGGGATCTCGCTGGTTCCTCGGGAGTTCGGGACGTCTCCCCATTGGCCAAGACTAGAAAGTTGTGATGTCATTGGACTATATTGGACTAGTTGCCGAGATCGAAATGGTAAGCTCATCTTGGTTCAACAGGTTAAAGGAAAAAGCCTTCGTAGGTATGTGCTCGGACATAATGGTTTTCGTTATCCGACTACCGAATTATGAGCGTTCGACGCTTGCATTATATATATACTTTTTGTGTGGGAGGGAGGCAAAAAGATACGTTCCTCCACCACGTCTTTCGATGGGGGCACCTTGCCCCCTCTCCCCAAACCCCTTCCCCTTCCCCTGTCCCTGCCTTGCCCCTGCCCCTGCCTCCTGCCTCCTGCCTCCTTCCTCCTTCCTCCTTCCTCCTTCCTCCTTCCTCCTGCCTCCTGCCTCCTGCCTCCTGCCTCCTGCCTCCTGCCTCCTGCCCCCTGCCCCCTACCCCCTACCCCCTGCCCCCTGCCCCCTGCCCCCTGCCCCCTGCCCCCTGCCCCCTGCCCCCTGCCCCCTGCCCCCTGCCCCCTGCCCCCTGCCCCTTCCCCCCCCCCCTTCCGCCGCCACTGGTACCGAGGTTGCGTTGTGTGACGGAGAGAATGTTGTCAGTGCGCTCTGGCGGAGATTAACTTGACTGAGAGCTGATAAACTCGCGGTCTGTACGCGACACACGTGGACCGGTTAACATGACCTGTCCGTCCTCGGTGGCAGCTGAGACGTCTGCTGGCATAATACGGCCATCTGGCAGCCAGCACAATTCCAGCTGCTCAGCGTCCCGCATACGGAAACTTCCACCATAGATCACCAGAGACTGTGTGGGGCTTCCCGGGACAGCGTCACGCCCAGAATCAGCAATGGTGTGGGCAGAACACACTGCACGCGGTCGGCGGATTTCTGTACGATGCCGTGCCCAGCTCTGACAGCGTTACGATAAGACGATTACAGAGCCTCTCGGGCTGAGACGCCAGCTGGAGATGGTGCCATCTTTCTACCTGAACGTGCCACTCGCCCTATCTCCAGTCCCTCGGCAACATATTCTGAAAGGAATACCGGTCCTGAAAAAAGCTGCATGTGATACCGACACAGCAACATACACCCTTTCCCGGAACACAGCACAGCAACACAGCACAGTTCGCTCGAAGCGCGCTTCAGTCTGTCTGTTTACACGCTGGGATGGAATCGAGCTAAAAGCGGGCCGGCAGCGGCACGTGCCGGCTTTTGTGCCCGGCCGGCGTGTCGCCGTGTCGTACATTTGGCCTGAATCGGCGAGCCTGGTGGGTGGAGACAGCTCTCCGGCGGCCCTCCCCGAGAGGCGGGCATGGAAAACAGACGGAGAGGCGGCACGACTCGGTCGGGTGGAGGCAGCTCTCCGGCGGCCCTCCCCGAGAGGCGGGCAGGGAAAACAGACGGAGAGGCGGTACGACTCGGTCGGGTGGAGGCAGCTCTCCGGCGGCCCTCCCCGCGAGGCGGGCATGGAAAACAGACGGAGAGGCGGCACGACTCGGTCGGGTGGAGACAGCTCTCCGGCGGCCCTCCCCGAGAGGCGGGCATGGAAAACAGACGGAGAGGCGGCACGACTCGGTCGGGTGGAGGCAGCTCTCCGGCGGCCCTCCCCGAGAGGCGGGAATGGAAAACAGACGGAGAGGCGGCACGACTCGGTCGGGTGGAGGCAGCTCTCCGGCGGCCCTCCCCGAGAGGCGGGCATGGAAAACAGACGGAGAAGCGGCACGAATCGGTCGGGTGGAGACAGCTCCAGCGGCCCTCCCCGAGAGGCGGGCATGGAAAACAGACGGAGAGGCGGCACGACTCGGTCGGGTGGAGACAGCTCTCCGGCGGCCCTCCCCGAGAGGCGGGCAGGGAAAACAGACGGAGAGGCGGCACGACTCGGTCGGGTGGAGACAGCTCCAGCGGCCCTCCCCGAGAGGCGGGCATGGAAAACAGACGGAGAGGCGGCACGACTCGGTCGGGTGGAGACAGCTCTCCGGCGGCCCTCCCCGAGAGGCGGGCAGGGAAAACAGACGGAGAGGCGGCACGACTCGGTCGGGTGGAGACAGCTCTCCGGCGGCCCTCCCCGAGAGGTGGGCATGGAAAACAGACGGAGAGGCGGCATGACTCGGTCGGGTGGAGACAGCTCTCCGGCGGC
Organism: Chirona hameri; assembly: GCA_036785665.1. Taxonomy (NCBI): domain Eukaryota; kingdom Metazoa; phylum Arthropoda; class Thecostraca; order Balanomorpha; family Balanidae; genus Chirona; species Chirona hameri. Next base: position 53,815 of record JAXIVJ010005275.1, on the reverse strand, counting down.
CCTCCCCGAGAGGCGGGCATGGAAAACAGACGGAGAGGCGGCACGACTCGGTCGGGTGGCGGGGGAGGTTATACGGGTCTTTACCGAGCTGACGACAGCGGAGAGGCGGCTCACTGAGGGACGTGACGTCGCCGAGGGACGTGACGTCACGGAGGGACGTGACGTCCGATCAGTCAACACAGGTCGCTGCCAACAGCTCAACTGTACTTAACGACTTAACACGGGCAATTAACCGGTCTCAGTTGGCTAGAAGTTGTTGGAAACAAAGGCAAAGGGGATAACTTCGCTCTGTGTACGTAGTCACTAAGATAATTTGCATATGTGGCGGTTTGTTAAATGTTTTAATGCACGTAGTGTTCTCGGCAGGGTTTCCAGTCCGGCGACGGGCAAAGGAGACAAGGAACGGTTTAAAATGGCATGGCACCCATAAGACGAGAATATCCAACGCCAATGGTAACTGAGTTGAAGGACCCAGCTCGAGCGCTCCTGGCGCTGGCGAAGCTATCGTGTAACCGTGTGCTGACGCCGTGCTGCACTCTTTGGCACTACTTACCCGGGAACAGGCGCAAAAGACCAACGCAGTCGGCATGCCCCCCCCCCCCCACGCCCAATTACCATGAACATTCAATAGGGCACATGGAGCTTGAAACCTTCTGGTCGGTTACTGGACCGTCACTGGACCGTCACTGGACCTTCACTGGACCGTCACTGGACCTTCACTGGACCGTCACTGGACCGTCACTGGACCGTCACTGGACCGTCACTGGACCGTCACTGGACCGTCACTGGACCGTCACTGGACTCTCACTGGACCGTCACTGGACCGTCACTGGACCGTCACTGGACCGTCACTGGACCGTCACTGGACCGTCACTGGACCGTCACTGGACCTTCACTGGACCGTCACTGGACCGTCACTGGACCGTCACTGGACCGTCACTGGACCGTCACTGGACCGTCACTGGACCGTCACTGGACCGTCACTGGACCGTCACTGGACCGTCACTGGACCGTCACTGGACCGTCACTGGACCCTCACTGGACCCTCACTGGACCGTCACTGGACCGTCACTGAACCGTCACTGGACCGTCACTGGACCGTCACTGGACCGTCACTGGACCGTCACTGGACCGTCACTGGACCGTCACTGGACCGACACTGGACCGTCACTGGACCGTCACTGGACAGACACTGGACCGTCACTGGACCGTTACTGGACCGTCACTGGACCGTCACTGGACTCTCACTGGACCGTCACTGGACCTTCACTGGACCGTCACTGGACCGTCACTGGACCTTCACTGGACCGTCACTGGACCGTCACTGGACCGTCACTGGACCGTTACTGGACCGTCACTGGACCGTCACTGAACCGTCACTGAACCGTCACTGGACCTTCACTGGACCTTCACTGGACCGTTACTGGACCGTCACTGGACCGTCACTGGACCGTTACTGGACCGTCACTGGACCGTCACTGAACCGTCACTGGACCGTCACTGGACCGTCACTGGACCGTCACTGGACCGTCACTGGACCGTTACTGGACCGTCACTGGACCGTCACTGGACCGTCACTGGACCGTCACTGGACCGTTACTGGACCGTTACTGGACCGTCACTGAACCGTCACTGAACCGTCACTGGACCGTCACTGGACCGTTACTGGACCGTCACTGGACCGTCACTGGACCGTCACTGAACCGTCACTGGACCGTCACTGGACCGTTACTGGACCGTCACTGGACCGTCACTGAACCGTCACTGGACCGTTACTGGACCGTCACTGGACCGTCACTGGACCTTCACTGGACCGTCACTGGACCGTCACTGGACCGTTACTGGACCGTCACTGGACCGTCACTGGACCGTCACTGGACCGTCACTGGACCGTTACTGGACCGTCACTGGACCGTCACTGAACCGTCACTGGACCGTCACTGGACCGTTACTGGACCGTCACTGGACCGTCACTGGACCTTCACTGGACCTTCACTGGACCGTCACTGGACCGTCACTGGACCGTCACTGGACCGTCACTGGACCGTTACTGGACCGTCACTGGACCGTCACTGAACCGTCACTGGACCGTCACTGGACCGTCACTGGACCGTCACTGGACCGTCACTGGACCGTCACTGGACCGTCACTGGACCGTCACTGGACCGACACTGGACCGACACTGGACCGTCACTGGACCGTCACTGGACCGTCACTGGACCGTCACTGGACTCTCACTGGACCGTCACTGGACCGTCACTGGACCGTCACTGGACCGTCACTGGACCGTCACTGGACCGTCACTGGACCGTCACTGGACCGTCACTGGACCGTCACTGGACCGTCACTGGACCGTCACTGGACAGTCACTGGACAGTCACTGGACCGTCACTGGACCGCCACTGGACCCTCACTGGACCCTCACTGGACCGTCACTGGACCGTCACTGGACCGTCACTGGACCCTCACTGGACCGTTACTGGACCGTCACTGGACCGTCACTGGACCGTCACTGGACCGTCACTGGACCCTCACTGGACCGTTACTGGACCGTCACTGGACCGTCACTGGACCGTCACTGGATCGTCACTGGACCGTCATTCCAGACCGACTGGTCCGTCACTGGTTTGACACTCTAGATCGACTGTTCCATCACTCCAGACCGGCTGGACCATCACTGGTCAATCACTCAGACCGGCTGGACCATCACTGGTCCGTCACTCCAGATCGGCTGGACTGGTTAGCCGCGAGACGGAGCACCGCTGCCCGGCTGGACTGGTTAGCCGCGAGACGGAGCACCGCTGCCCGGCTGGACTGGTTAGCCGCGAGACGGAGCACCTCTGCCCGGCTGGACTGGTTAGCCGCGAGACGGAGCACCTCTGCCCGGCTGGACTGGTTAGCCGCGAGACGGAGCACCTCTGCCCGGCTGGACTGGTTAGCCGCGAGACGGAGCACCGCTGCCCGGCTGGACTGGTTAGCCGCGAGACGGAGCACCGCTGCCCGGCTGGACTGGTTTGCCGCGAGACGGAGCACCGCTGCCCGGCTGGACTGGTTTGCCGCGAGACGGAGCACCGCTGCCCGGCTGGACTGGTTTGCCGCGAGACGGAGCACCGCTGCCCGGCTGGACTGGTTTGCCGCGAGACGGAGCACCTCTGCCCGGCTGGACTGGTTTGCCGCGAGACGGAGCACCTCTGCCCGGCTGGACTGGTTTGCCGCGAGACGGAGCACCTCTGCCCGGCTGGACTGGTTAGCCGCGAGACGGAGCACCTCTGCCCGGCTGGACTGGTTAGCCGCGAGACGGAGCACCGCTGCCCGGCTGGACTGGTTAGCCGCGAGACGGAGCACCTCTGCCCGGCTGGACTGGTTAGCCGCGAGACGGAGCACCTCTGCCCGGCTGGACTGGTTTGCCGCGAGACGGAGCACCGCTGCCCGGCTGGACTGGTTAGCCGCGAGACGGAGCACCTCTGCCCGGCTGGACTGGTTAGCCGCGAGACGGAGCACCCGCTGCCCGGCTGGACTGGTTAGCCGCGAGACGGAGCACCGCTGCCGCCGCTGTTGGCGCGTAGCTCGGCTGGTTATTTCTCCCGCACGGAGGCACTCAATGAGGGTTCCCGCGTAGCTCGGCTGGTTATTTCTCCCGCACGGAGGCACTCAATGAGGGTTGCCGCGTAGCTCGGCTGGCTATTTCTCCCGCACGGAGGCACTCAATGAGGGTTCCCGCGTAGCTCGGCCGGTTATTTCTCCCGCACGGAGGCACTCAATGAGGGTTCCCGCGTAGCTCGGCTGGTTATTTCTCCCGCACGGAGGCACTCAATGAGGGTTGCCGCGTAGCTCGGCTGGTTATTTCTCCCGCACGGAGGCACTCAATGAGGGTTCCCGCGTAGCTCGGCCGGTTATTTCTCCCGCACGGAGGCACTCAATGAGGGTTCCCGCGTAGCTCGGCTGGTTATTTCTCCCGCACGGAGGCACTCAATGAGGGTTGCCGCGTAGCTCGGCTGGTTATTTCTCCCGCACGGAGGCACTCAATGAGGGTTCAGTCGAGTCGTCGAGCGCTCTCACGAACCGGCAACGTATTCACAGCAGGCCTGGTTTAACGAGTTGTGTCGTTATACACAGACTATTATGCAAAAAGTCGGAGGCGGCGAACCCATAAAGGCAATGTAAGCACTGCCTAATCGGATGATTCAAAAAGCGCATTGGTGTCTCCATGACCTTTGTTTAATGATTGTACCAATGCATTTAGGACTGTAAAATGTAGTTATCATTGATACATTATTTAGTCTGTTATCTGGGTCGCATGTGCAGGGCGTATTTTAACATAGTAACTGGGATGGCAATTGCCACCCCAGTCATGAAGAATGCCACCCCAGTCATGAAGAATGCCACCCCAGTGACGGCACTTTGCCACCCCAGTAAAAAGATGCTGAAACGCCCCTCGGCGATAAAGTAACCCCCGGCAGATGAGGCCGCCCCTTTGCATCAAAGAACGCCAATCCAAATTAAACTACCGTCCATTTCAGCAGGGGCGCAACCACCTATACGGACAATACGGAATGTCCGTTCCGTTTTTGACAAAGCCGAAGGCGCCCCCCCCCCCCCCCCCCCCCCCCACCACCGGACCATTTCGTTTTGCAATTAGCACCGCCAACAGGACAGGCACCAGTGGCGTACAGAGTATACGGTCATTCAGGGCATGACCTGGTCCTTTGAAACCGTGGCGCCAATGCAAAGTTGGCGCCCCTCCGATCAGTGAGGGCGCCCCTCCGGCCAGTGACGGCGCCCCGCAGGACAGTGACGGCGCCCCTCCGACAAGTGACGGCGCCCCTCCGATCAGTGACGGCGCCCCTCCAGCCCGTGACGGCGCCCCTCCGGTTAGTGACGGCGCCCTCTCCGGCCAGTGACGGCGACCCTCCGGCCAGTGACGGCACCCCCTCCGGTCAGTGACGACGCCCCTCCAGCCCGTGACGGCGCCCCTCCGGTTAGTGACGGCGCCCCCTCCGGCCAGTGACGGCGACCCTCCAGCCCGTGACGACGCCCCTCCGGTTAGTGACGGCGCCCCCTCCGGCCAGTGACGGCGACCCTCCAGCCCGTGACGACGCCCCTCCGGCCAGTGACGGCGCCCCTCCGGTCAGTGACGGCGCCCCTCCAGCCCGTGACGGCGCCCCTCCGGTTAGTGACGGCGCCCCCTCCGGCTAATGACGGCGTCATTCGGCATAGGGGTCATTCGGCATGTTCAGGGGCCCTTCTGACCCACCTAGGGACCCATTCGGTCTGGTCTGACCTGCACAAGAGCCCTTTTAACTTCCCTTGGTCCCTGTGGTCTGTTCAGGGGCCCTCCAACCTGCTCAGGGGCCCTTATGACCTGGCAAGGGACTGCGCTGGCTGCTTTGTCGCCCTGCCGACATGCTCAGAGGCCTCTCGACCTGCCCAGGAGCCCTCTGTGCTGGCTAGGGGGCCCATTCGACGAGTTCTGGGGCCATATGATCCGCTCAGGGGCCCTTTCGGTCTGGGCAGGGACCCCTCTGACATGCATAGGGCTTTTTTTAACGTACAAGGGGCCCTCTGGTCTTTCAGAGGGCCCTGGTGGCCCAAAAGGGCCACCAGGGCCCTCTGAAAGAAAGAACCTCTTGTAGAGATCCTGTGCACCCCCACTGTGTACGCCTCTGCGACCCTACCTTCTGTAGGGCCTGGCGCCGCCTCTGCGCTGGCCGCGCTAGCCGTAGCCGGAGGCTGTGGCTGGGCTCGCCCGCGGTCTGGGGCCGAGCCGGCCAGTTCCACGCGTGCTGTCGTGAATACAGCTGCTTCTCCGATCGCTTGTGTGAACCGCTGACTCTCGCTTAGACGGAACTTTATAAGGACAACATAACATGGCGCGGTCGGTTGTGTGAGTGTCAGTGAGTCGCGGTGGGAGAGTTTTTGCTAGTGTTGTGCTGCAGTCATCATGAGTGACTTGGACAAACTGACGGAGCTGCTGATGCAGCAGACGGAGCTGTCCCGGCGGCAGGCGGAGCTATCCGCTCAGCGCGAGGAGCGCTCCGTGCAGCGAGAGGAGCGACTCGCTCAGCTGATGGAGCGGCTGGTGGTGGACCGGCCGCCGCCCGCCGTCACCGCCGGGGATGGGGCGGACGCGTCGCCCGCGACACCGGCGTCGGCTGCTCGGTCTGTGCGACTGCCCGCTGCGGCGACACCGGCTCCATACCTCTCCTCCTCTGCATCTCTGCGGGACTTCGCTGTCTGGCGCGAGAAGCTGGACGGGTACTTTCTTCTGACCGGTGCGTCGTCGCTGCCCGTCCCTTCTCAGCGTGCCGCTCTTCTGAGCCTGCTAGACGAGGACTGGCACCGTGTGCTGCGCTACGGGTTGAGCGTCGCCGTAGACGCTCCCCTCTCCGATGTGGTGTCGGCCATGGAGGCCCACCTGCGGAAACAGCGCAGCGTCCTCGTCGACCGCAGAGCGTTCTACGCCCGCGTGCAGGAGGAGGGCGAGAACTTCGAGGACTTCATGTGTGCGGTGAAGGAGCTCGCGGCATTTTGTGACTTTTGTGACCGGTGTTTCGACTCACGGATGCGAGACAAGATTGTGTGCGGGTCTCGGTTCCTCACCGATACCGAGTCGCGGTATGCGGTGGTGGAGCTGGAGCTGACCGCCGTCCTCTGGGCCTGCAAGAAGTGTCATCTCTACCTGGCCGGCATGCCGCAGTTCGACGTTGTGGTTGACCACAGGCCTCTGGTCACCATTTTAAACCACAAGCAGCTGAACGCGATCGACAACCCGCGTCTGCAGCGGATGCGAGAGAAGCTGTCAGCCTACAGCTTCACTACAAGCTGGCAGAAGGGGTCGTCGCATGTCATCCCCGACGCCCTCTCTAGGGCGCCTACCAGCGACCCCGTCGCTGACGACGACGTGGGAGAGGAAGACGGCGACCCGCTGCACGCCAGCGTCATCTCTGCGCTGCAGGCCGCCAACCAGACGGAGGAGGGCGCCCAGCTGGCGCCACTGGTCGACCCGACGCTGGAGAGGATTCGCGCCGCTGCAGAGCGCGACCCGGCGTATCGGACCCTTCGTGACCTGATTCTGGCCGGCTTCCCGGAGAACCGGTACGAGGCGCCCCCTGCAGCTCGGGCGTACTGGGGCGTACGCCATCAGCTGGCCATCGACGACGGACTGGTGGTCTACGGCGCTCGACTGGTCATCCCGACCGACCTCCGCCGCGGTGTGCTGGAGCGACTACACGAGTCACACCAGGGCGTGGAGAGGACCAAACGGCGCGCCCGGCTCAGTGTGTACTGGCCCGGCATCGACCAGGACGTGGCTAACACCGTCACCTCCTGTAACCAGTGCCGTCAGCGTCTCCCGAGCCACGCCCGTGAGCCAATGTGGCGTGAGGACGACAAGCCGACCCGCGTCTTCGAATCGGTCTCGACCGACTACTTCCATGCCGGAGGACACACGTACTTAGTGTACGTCGACCGGCTGTCCGGATGGCCGTACGTCACGACCTGCCCCCGCACGGCCTCAGCGGACCATCTGACGCGACAGCTCCGCATGCTGTTTGCTCAGACGGGGGTCCCGTCTGTACTTCGGTCAGACGGGGGACCTCAGTACGCGTCTGGCACGCTACGCCGCTTCCTGCGGCGCTGGGACGTCACCCACGAGATGTCATCTCCGCACTACCCGCGCTCCAACGGACACGCCGAAGCGTGTGTGAAGACGGTGAAGAAGCTGGTGCTGGCAGCTTCCGCCTCCGGACGTCTGGACGACGACCAATTGGACCGCGGCCTTCTAGAACTGCGGAACACGCCACGCGTGGACGGAAGATCACCAGCACAGGTCCTGTTCGGTCATCCGCTGCGTTCTGGCGTCCCGACGCACCATCGCGCCTTCGCTCCCGAGTGGCAGCGAGCCGCAGCCGCCTGCGACGAGACGGCTGCCGAGACTCAGGAGAAGGCGGTCCGCTACTACGACGCGTCTGCGCGCCAGCTGTCTCAGCTGAAGATCGGTAGTCGCGTCGACCTCCAGGACCCCGCCACCGGCCGATGGGACCGCATCGGTGTGATCGTCGGTATCGGACAGCGCCGGACCTTCCTCATCAGGACAGCTAGCGGCCGTGTCCTGTGGCGGAACCGCCGCTACCTGAGACCGTACCGGCCGCTCTTGACAGAGCCCGCCGTACCGTCCGAGACGCCTGCCGCCGGCGCGCAGCGGTCCGCTGCGCGCGCCCCCCAGCGGCCTGTGTCTGCTAACAGCTAACAGCGGCCACCCCTGCCTGCCGGCGGCGCTCAGCAGCCGCCATCGGTGGAGCCTGCCGCTGCCGCCCCTCGACGTTCGCGTCGACCGCGCCGCGCGCCGCGGCGCCTCCAAGTTCAATGGGGTGGGACCACATACAGTGATGACTGAAAGTTTTGAATGTGCCCACCGTAGTTTAGACATTTGCGCTTTGTGAGTTGCTCATTGTGTTTGGCAGCGCAATTGTCTTGAGGGGGAGATGTAGAGATCCTGTGCACCCCCACTGTGTACGCCTCTGCGACCCTACCTTCTGTAGGGCCTGGCGCCGCCTCTGCGCTGGCCGCGCTAGCCGTAGCCGGAGGCTGTGGCTGGGCTCGCCCGCGGTCTGGGGCCGAGCCGGCCAGTTCCACGCGTGCTGTCGTGAATACAGCTGCTTCTCCGATCGCTTGTGTGAACCACTGACTCTCGCTTAGACGGAACTTTATAAGGACAACATAACACCTCTGAAGTGCTCTAAACTCTAAAGACCACGCTTCGCGTGGTAAAGAGCCAATGATACCGCGCTTCGCGCGGTCTCGTCAGCCCTTTTCGGCGCGCTGCGTGCGCCGAAAAGGGCCCTCCTGGCCTCCAGGGGAGGGGGTGCACCCCCCCCCCCCCCTTGGCTACGTTTCTGCTCTCAGATGACATCAAAACATCCCGAAGGTGGAACGACGAGCTCCGTTCAGGGACGCATATTCGCGCGCCATATCCCGATCAGGAACCTCGCACTTCTCCTTCTGATGGACATGGCACTTGGCAGACTGCCACATAATTGAGTTTGCGCTGCTTCATCGCACCCCGAGACAGTCTGAGAGAACATTCAGCTCGTCCGCCCGCCAAGCTGGCCGAAAAGGGCCCAGCTAGCGGTTGGAGGGGCAGCAGCCCCTCCTGCCCCCATGTGGCGCCGGCCCTGGGCGCCCCCCTTGAGCGATGGCGCCCGTGATCGCCGAGTTGCCACCCCAGTCAAATCCCTTAAAATACGCCCTGCGCATGCGCATTGCATAATGACATGCATGAACATTGCGCATTCAGGCGGTAGCATGACTGCAACAGGACCTTGGTCAATATGGACACATTTCCAGGCGTGTGAAGTTCCAGTTCAGATAAGCGAAAGATGCACTATACATTTGCATGACAGCCTAAAATTTGCTTACTTCCATGCAGACTTGTCAATGATTCAATGTGAATCGACTACTTTTGATTGAATCATTCTTATTTCAAATGAATGACTCATGAATCGATTCACTTCATGCGCAAACCTGTTGTGAGTCACTGATTGAATCATTCATACAGAGAAAATAGGCTGATTGAATCATTCATTGCTCAAAGAATCATTCTTTTTTGGTCGAACAGCATAAACTGTCCACAAAATATGCCAGCGGCCCAGCATTCATCTGTGCCCTGTGGACAAACCAGGCACTTAATGGCCAATTATATGAGCTCTGTGTCCTGAGATGTAGCCTGTAATTCATCTATGCGTAAAGAAAGCGAGGCTTTGTGTCCAACTCCAGTGGGCACAAAGCCACTGTTCAATCAGCCCTAACTAGGTAAATACCTTGGAACTGGTAGGGTTAGGGGTAGGTACCTAAATACTTAGAAAAGGTAACTAACTCATACTTTGGTTCATAAACCACACAGTACACGCACACCTTTTTCACACGAAAAATTATCAAAAGGTACCCACCTTTTCCTAATTTCTAGGCTATACCATATCAAAAACTAAATCATAAACAAACATTTGCATGACCTCCGCATGTCCCAAATATCACTGTCGCATCGGCGCCGCTTTATTCCACATCATGCTTTATAAAAATAATACCTAATGCAAAATCAAAATAAATGTTCTATTCGCTTACAAAAGTGAAACGTAAAGTCATTAATGCTTTTGGAACTTGGAATTTGCAATTATAATAAATATTATAAATATCATTTTATAATCAAAATAAACAACACGCGTGTCCAATTGGCTCACATTCACATTCACATTCGGAAATACATTCGCTGACTATTTGGATTGGCTTCAAAATTGGTACACAGATAGATCACGATCTAGTGATCATTCTGGTAAAATCTTACAGTCGCACATTCAAAATCAAAGGAGTTAGAGCAGGTCAGATAGGTTTAAGGTCAAACAGCGTACTATTCCGATTTGCATGAAAATTAGCACACTGGTAGAACATAACCTTCTTATCACGCTCATGAAATCTTAGAGTCACACATTTAAAATCAAAGGATTTAGAGCAGGTCATATGTTTAAGGTTAAACAGCAGACTATTCTGATGTGCATGAAAATTGGCACATAGGTAGAGCATGCCCTCCCTATCACGTTCATAAAATCTTAGAGTCGCACATTCAAAATAAAAGTAGTTAGACAAAGGAGTCGACACTTCCCTTTAATGTTGAGTGATTGAATCAAGATTGAATCATTCATTATGGTAATGTTGAGTGATTGAATCATGATTGAATCATTCATTATGGTAATGTTGAGTGATTGAATCATGATTGAATCATTCATTATGGTAATGTTGAGTGATTGAATCATGATTGAATCATTCATTATGGTAATGTTGAGTGATTGAATCATGATTGAATCATTCATTATGGTCCGTGAATCACTGTGAATCGACTCATGACAAATATGAATAATTGATAAGTCTGCTTCCATGATCTGACAGTGAAAGGTTATATTAACGCATACTGCATTTAAACCAGCAAACCCAAGGGTGAAAGCACGCCTGAGTTTACTATTGGCGGTGATGACGAGAATCATGGTCACAATTCACACAACTTCACCTCCAGAAAACTGTCAGAAGTACACCGACTTCCTCTCAGCAGCCATTGCCAATAATTGACAACGGCGACAGATTGCGTTCGGTGGCCGAGTGGCGGCGGCCGAGCTGGGCCGAGCGGTCGTAGCCGCAACGATTGCTGATTGAATTTCCCAGAAGGTGGCGCTGGCCGAACAGGCATTACCGACTTACACAAAATTGTGAGGCCAAGTTATCTGACAACGGCGGCCGAGTTCCTCGGGCGGTGCCGGCAGACTCTGACGACTGACACGGCTCCCGGTGGAGCAGCGGGGAAGTGCTGCGCCGCTAACTTGACCGCCACCTATCGGGGAAAGCCGACACTAATTGTCCGGCCCGGCGGCGGCGGCCGGCGGGGCAACAGCACACAGGCTGGTTGGTTGGTTGTGGATGAAACAACGTATCCTCTTGGGACCAAGTCGCCAACTGGAACTCACATGCTTCTCCGAGTGTTATTTAAGTGGGGTCCCGATCACACCTTGTGCAGGAGTCACGCCGGAGTCGGAGTGAATAAAAACCCGGTCAACGACAAAGGAAGCCAGGTGACAGATTGCCGCCAAGGAGGACTCGGAGCAGAGCCGCATCAGTACATAAGAGGAGGACAAAGGAGGAGGGCCCCGGGAGGAGGAGACCGGAGACAGGAGACAGGAGATAGGAGATAGGAGACAGGAGACAGGAGACAGGAGACAGGAGACAGGAGACAGGAGACAGGAGACAGGAGACAGGAGACAGGAGACAGGAACAAGACACAGAAGTGCCCATGATGATACAGGAGGACACATGAGGACACATGACATATGAGGACATGGGATGACACATGAGGACACAGGACACATGAGGATGGCACAGGACACATGAGGAGGACACAAGAGGACATAGGAGGACACATGAGGATACAGGACATAGGAGGACACGGGATGATACATGAGGAGGACACGGGATGACACATGAGGACAAAGGACATATGAGGATGACACAGGAGGACACATGAGGAGAACATATGAGGAGAACACAGGAGGACATAGGAGGACGTATGAGGAGGACACAGGACACATGAGGAGGACATATGAGGAGGACACAGGAGACAGGATGACACATGACACATGAGGACATATGAGGACACATGAGGACATGGGAGGACACCTGAGGACACCTGATGAGGACACCTGAGGATGACACCTGATGAGGACACATGACACATGAGGATGGCATAGGACACACGAGGAGGACACAGGAGGACATAGGAGCCGGGCCGGGCCGTGTCAGCCCCCAGTGGCCCCGCGCCGACCACTTGGCAGAGGTGCGCGCGGCGCAGTAGACGGATGGCCGCGCGTGACAGTGACTCGCCATCTGACACGCCGATCGTGGTAGTCGATGACGACGCCGGCACAGTTACATGTAGGTCCATTGAGTCGGATTCCCGCGTCAGACAAGACAAACGAGCCGCTAACGACCGTATGTGCGCGACAGGCCATTGGAGTGGGGTCAAAGTAGAGGGCGAAGCTAGTCCAGCGTGGAAAACGCCTCGCAGAAGTATTTCGACTGCAAAATTCCTAGGAACGGTAAAAAAAGAAAACGCGGAGATTACGCTCCGTTGGGCTGCGTCAGGATAATCGCACACAGGCGATTCGATCTGACATGGGCAGTGGCGTAGCCAGGAGGGGGGGGGCAAAGGTCCCCCCCCCCACTGGAGGACAGGCGGGCCACTCTGGCGACCGAGCGAGGCCCCTGGGGTCGAAGGCCCCAGTGTTTTGGATGGTGTCAGGCGCCCGCAAAACGTCTTACGTCGCATAAAAGAACGCCCACGAATCTCAAAACCGTAACACGAATAAATAACAGCAATTGCTTGTTTGTTAAAGGCCTGTATATGTAAATACGTAGCAAAGTGCCCCCAGCCAGTGTGGGGAGGGCCCTCTACCAGCTTGTAAAGGGCCCTGCCGAGCTGCAGAGGGCCCTTGCCGGCCTTTAGAGGGCCCTGCCGGTTGTAGGGGGCCATATGCCGGCCTTTATAGGGCCCTGCCGATCTGTAGAGAGCCTTCTGCCGGCCTTTAGAGGGCCCTGCCGATTTTAGATCGCCCTGTCAATCTGTAGAAGACCTCTGCCAGCATTTATAGGGCCCTGCCGACCTGTAGAGGGCACTCTTCCAGCCTTTAGGGCCCTGTCGATCTGCAGAGTGCCCCAGCCAATCTGCAGAGTGCCCCAGCCAATCTGTAGAGGGCCCTCTGACGGTCTTTAGAAGGCCCTGCCGATCTGTAGATCGTTATGTCAATCTGCAGAGGGCCTCTGCCGGCATTTATAGGGCCCTGCCAGTGGCGTAGGCGGGGGAAAGGGTCATGCCCCCTCCCCCCCTTCCCCTGGAGGTCAGGCGGGACTCTCTGGCGACCAAGCGAGGGCCCCAGTGTTTTGGATGGTGGCAGGCGCCCGCAAAACGTTTTACGTCGCATAAAACAACACCCACGAAACTTTTTTTTTTAATCGTAACACGAATACACAACAGCACTTGTTTGTCTGTTAAAGGCATGCATATGTAAATACGTAAAAAGGGGCCCAGCCAGTGTGGAGAGGGCCCTCTACCAGCTTTTAAGGGGCCCTGCCTATCTGCAGAGGGCCCCCTGCCGGCCCTGCCGGTTGTAGAGGCCCCTCTGCCGGCTTGTAGAGGCCCCTCTGCCGGCCCTTATAGGGCCCTGCCGATCTGGAGAGGGCACTCTGTCGGTCTTGAGATGACCCTGCCGATCTGTAGAAGGCCTCTGCCGGCATTTAGAGGGCCCTGCCAACCTGCAGAGGGCCCTCTTCCAGCCTTTAGGTGCCCCGTCGACCTGTAGTGTCCCAGCCAATCCATGTAGAGGGTCCTATGCCTGCCTTTAGAGGGCCCTGCCGATCTGTAGAGGGTCCTCTGCTGGCCTTTAGAGGGCCCTGCCGATCTGTAGAGGGTCCTCTGCTGGCCTTTAGAAGGCCCTGCCGATCTGTAGAGGGTCCTCTGCTGGCCTTTAGAGGGCCCTGCCGATCTGTAGAGGGTCCTCTGCTGGCCTTTAGAGGGCCCTGCCGATCTGCAGAGGGTCCTGTGCCGTCCTTTAGAGGCCCCTGCCGATCTGCAGAGGGTCCTCTGCCGGCCTTTAGAGGGCCCTGCCGATCTGCAGAGGGTCCTGTGCCGTCCTTTAGAGGGCCCTGCCGATCTGCAGAGGGTCCTGTGCCGTCCTTTAGAGGCCCCTGCCGATCTGCAGAGGGTCCTCTGCCGGCCTTTAGAGGGCCCTGCCGATCTGCAGAGGGTCCTGTGCTGTCCTTTAGAGGGCCCTGCCGATCTGCAGAGGGTCTTGTGCCGTCCTTTAGAGGCCCCTGTCGACCTGATTCAGGGTATTATTATCGCGCCCCGCTGGATGTGGCAGAATCTGCCCCTCCCGGATTTGCTCATATCATATCATATCAACGTCAATATTTTAGAGCCTTATGCTGAATCAATTTCACGTCTATCACAATTTCAATGAAAATGGTAAAACACCTTGGGAGATAATGACGTTTTAGTGACGTCATGTCATGCCATTTTTGGTGGAAAAACGATCAATGTTAGACAAATCGTAGAAAATCGAGTTTTGAAGCAAATCGCAAATAAAAACGCCAAAAGAAATAAAATGACATTCTATTCAAAATGGCAATCTCGGATTTACTAAATTTCGAGTTTTTAACCCAAAAAATCAAAAAACTCAATTGTTTCGTTGTCGAAAACTTATTTGTCGTTGTTTTACAACATACTGTTTGAATTATGTGGGCCCCCATTGGCTATGAGGGCCCCTCGGATCCCATCCCGCCCCCCCTGGGCGAAATCCTGGCTACGCCCCTGGACATGGGTATGCTAATGTGACAAGTAAATAATGGCGCGGTGTCGTCAGCATTTGTCTCTAGCATGTAACTGACAAACTGTATCCCACCAACGAAACGTGCGGAACTAATTATGTTTTAATTATGAATGTTTATTATGATGATTCGGTCATTTAAAACGGTTCGGTTATGATGATTCGGTCATTTCAAACAGGATCAAAAGGCTCTAGATTTAATCTCGCAGTCTTGCAGGCTGCGTACTTTGTTAATGTTCGCTCCATTTTAGAGTACTGCAGTGTGATCTGGGCGGGGGCGTCTGATTCCCACACAGTGCGGGTTGATCGAGTGCAGCACAAATTTATCATATAGCTTCTAAATCACATTTCTGGTCGAACCGCCTCTCTCTGGTATGGTCCCCTGCTGCATCACTTTCGCATTCCATCCCTAGCGTCTCGGAGAGTGTAGCATGACCTTCTTTTCCTCCGCAACGTCGTCCGGAACAAATAACTCTTCAATGTTGCTGCGCTCTTTCTCTTTACACGTGTCTGCTCGATCGACCCGCACGCATACTCTCTTCACGGTGCCCCAAGCACGAGTGAGCACCGAAGATCTGGGTTATTCAGTAGGGCTCCACGAGAGATGAATGGATGTGTAAGCGACAGAGACGGTACCGCAGACCTGTTCGCCGATGATATTTACGCTTTTAAATGTCATACTGAGGTATGTTCTATCCTATGTTTTATCAATGAACAGGTAGTGTGGGGTGCAAAACTTTTTATCACTGTAGAGTGTAGTAGTCACTAGCCTATTCACTTTTTACTTTTAACAGTGTAGCATTGCTTTTAGTATATTGTACTTTTACTGTTAGTGTGCTCGTTTAATCTTGTAATTGTGTGTACCACATTGATTTATTTAGTTAATTTATGTCTCTGTAATCCTATGTGAGTTTTAGAGGGAGATAATAACCTTTTGATTTTGTTAGCAACAACTTATTTGGCTACCGTTATGGTATTAAAATGTTGTGATCTAAATTTTAGAATTAAATCAAATTATTCCCTAATTCGAAGTTGGAAGTTTGGGAAAATTAATGATCGGTATTTTCCCTCCACTATTGGAAAGCGCAACATCTGGCGCTTTTGTATCAATCTGTTCAACGTTGTTGAATGGGCACTTGTAAACAAATCGCCGACACTAAATAGGTCGCCGTAGTTTAGCTTAGCACCGGCCGGCCGGTGTCAAGCTAAACTGCCGATTTCAATGCACTTTTTCAAATGATTGTTCATTGTTCATAAAAATGGCACATATTCGCAAAAGATAGTGCAGGAAACATATTGCATACCTTCATGATAAATAACAATGCGTAGGGAGGCTAATTTACTGAATTCGTTATCGAGTACTTGCTGAGTACCGACCGATATAAGCGTGGATCGCTTCTGAGTAGGAAACTGCCAATATCGTTCGGTAGGAATGTTTATATGCAAAATGTGATGAATTTACATCATATTTTGGCCTCGTCTATCGATTGCAGGTGCTAACTCCATTTTTGTGGGAAAAGGTGATTATCTCCCTTTAAAGGAAATAGTTCACCTTCGGAAAAAAATTCAGAACACGATTTTATTATATTTTTTAATAGTTTCTTTTTTTCTTTTTAAAAATGGTCCTACATCGCGCCAATTCAGGACAGAAGGTTGTAAATTATTACTTGTATCGTGTGCGTTATTGGTCTGCACATGCTCCATGCAGTGCTGGCACAATTCAGACGGTACGGTATATCATATATGCGCCGCATTCCTTCGCCAAAAAGTCAAATATCTTCGGCTGGAGTCTTTTCAGTCAAGAAAACAGTCAAGATAAGGATTTCTCAACACGGGCTACAAAACTGCTATCTCAGTTTAAAACTAATGTTGAAGGTGGACTATTTCCTTTAAGCAATGACTTCGCCTGTAAGTGAAGTTTTCTCTGTTGGCGATATTCCAAATACAAATACAAATACAGCTGTGTGCCTTCAATTTGGTTCAGAATTCGTAGATGCAAATATTACAATTTATGATCACATAAACGATCTCAATGTCATTAAAATTCTTGCGTTGCTTTCATTCGCCGAAATTCCCGCTTAATGGCAATAAATACCTACTCACTCCTTATCCCTATTCCCTGCGGGGGCAGATTCTCCCCCCCCCCCCCCCCGGTGGTTTTTCACTTGCCGCTTGTAAACCGTTAGACCTAGTGTCTTGAAACTTTTTGACTTTTCCCAACACGTTTGGGGCATGAAAATCGGTCGACCCGCATGCCCGCAATGACCTTTAAAAAAAACACCCCAAATGTTTCGAATTTGTTGCCTCCTTGCCCCCCCCCCCCTTTTGAACAAAAAATAAATGTCGTGGTCCAAAAAGAGAGACCTTACAAAAATGTCGTGGTCCAAAAGAGTCATGACGAATCGAATGGCGTTTTCCCCCATCGAAATCGGCCGAGCGGTTCTCGAGATCTCTGGGGGGCAGAATCTGCCTGCCCTGCCCCCCTGCCCCTGCCCCCCCCCCCCCCCCCCCCCCCCCCCCCCCCCCCCCCCCGCAGGTTAACGTAATTCTAGCCGCCCGCAGGGAATAAGGTTAATTCGCTGAGCCAGGGAGTAATCCTGCCTCCATTTAAATTGTAAAGTGCCTCAATCCGTTTAAAATGCACGGAACATCGGAGCATAAGTAAGGGCTTCTTTCGGCATTCCTGTTAGCCCTGGTATAACTGACCCCGCCATCTATCGGAAAGACATCAAACTACGTCCGGAATATTGCTAGGGCCTGAGGCTGGGGGCACCACAAGCGCACGCGAGCAACGACTGCAGCGCTGGCCATTAACAACTGGTTATCCAGTACGCCCAATATATCTATGCACCACGCAGTGCTTACAGCTAGTTTCCGATCACTACTGGACCATCGGAACAGAAAAGTGCCGGGTATTCAGGAAGAAGTACACCGGTGTCATGTGGGGAGGAGCCATAGCAGAGAGCCGGGATAAACTATGTCGATGACAAAACCAAGAGAATGAACAACTTGACTTGGTTGGGCACCATTCATCCGACAAATGAGTTCTGATTCAACAAGAGGAGGGTATTTTCCATAAGGCAGCAGCGTAGTTCGCCAAACAAGCGGTAAAATGGCGTCCATGCCCATCCCGCTGGGAAACAGTTAAGATATCTATTCAAAACCATCTCACCAATTACAAGTTACACATTCATTTTGTTGCAGTAGATCAGCATCAACCAAGCAGCAAAAACATGACTGACCTGGTCCGTGGACATTGGCGTTGTTGATACCGTCTCGCTAGAAGGTCCCTCGCTGGCAGGTCCTTCGCTGGTAGGTCCTTCGCTGGTAGGTCCCTCGCTGGCAGGTAGCTCGCTAGTAGGTCCCTCGCTGGTAGGTCCCTTGCTGGCAGGTAGCTCGCTGGCAGGTCCCTCACTGGCAGGTCCCTCGCTGGCAGGTCCCTCACTGGCAGGTCCCTCGCTGGCAGGTCCCTCGCTAGTAGGTCTCGCAGGCAGTTTTGAGTCGCCAGCTTCTTCCAACACACCACTCTTTCCCGCACCACTGGCTCTGTTGTCTGGTATACTGGTGACTGCCTCGCCACTGCTCGCCTCAGGGTTGCCATCCTGCCCTGCAGTGTGGTTCTCATCTCCAGCAGACTGACTCTCTGGGCCGGAGCTGGTGAGCAGCGGGGGCTGGGTGGCTGTCTTCACACCTCCCTGGTCACAACCGGCCGTCCTGGCCTGCTCTCCTGCTCCGCACAGGGAGGAGACAGGTTCCGTCATGGCCGCGGCCGCCGCTCCCTCCGCCGGTACCACAGCATCAGAAGACATGGAGCACTGCAGCAGTCGCTGGAGACTGGTTCAGAGTGGGCTGCGAGGTAAGGCGCAGGCAGATAGCAGGGTACAACGGATGTAAGAGGTGGCCGGTCCTGTCAGCTGATGGAGGTGAAGCATTCACCTGTAAAAACACAGAACAGATGAAAGTGGCTCTCATGTTCTCATGAGGATTGTATTGACGGAATAGCTGTGGGGAATATAGTTATACATTACCATAAATATGATAAAGCTTCAGGCATTTATTCCATTTTACATGAATCATAAAATGTTTGCAAACTCAAATGAGTTAAATGCATTTTTTAAGGAATGTAGCAACCTAAAATTGAAATGGCATGATAGGATGAAGGCTTCAGTTGTGGGACATAGAGTATCATTTAACATTTGAGTTGTTAGTGGAAATTATTCAAATTGTATTTACTACCTTCCTCCATGACATGTACAACAAAATGGAAGGTAATAATGTATGGTACAAAACATATTCTGAACATACCTCTATTAATTTAATAGCAACCAAAACATGTTTTGAAAGACCAATTGATCAGAGCACTTCAACTCTGCTGTCTGTCCATACCTATGCACTTAAACAACATATTTTGGTAATTAATAAATTAACAGAGGAATCAACTGTTTTAGTCCATCTAGGTATTTCAAAACTTTAATCTGTGCTTTCAATATGCCTATCAATTGTGTGGGGTAAAGGACCAATTATTTGGTCACGTAATTATATATATGTTTTTTATTTAGTCTGAATGTTTTGAGTGGATGGATTTCCAAGGTCAGGCCCTGCGCTAAGCATAGCTTGTTGTGCAGGCCCCAACCCCACCATCTGTTCAAGCAATTCCAGGCGTCTTGCAGAATTTAGAAGCGAAAGTTTGATGTGCCCGCCATATCTGGACGCTGTCTCCCCCACCCTGTAACGTCACCTGACCTTGAGTGTGACTGCTAGTGCTGTCACAGGCTGGAGGCCATCCCAGTCAGGGGCAAATAGCGAGTGCTGAAGCGACTTAAACCCGGGCTGGCCACTATCAGGTGAGGTCAGAAGCCCAGCGCTCTCCCGACTGAGCTACAGGGGCAGACAAATACCAGATTTCATGGAATTAGCAGTGCATCAGTACTTTAGTTTGTCAGTATAGTGTACTACTTGTATTTCATGTTATAATGATATTAACATCACCCTGTTTGTCATGTTTTGCAATTGTAAAACCAAATTGAAATTGAAACGTATACCTACCTTGACCTGCTGACCCAAGATTTGTTGAAAAGGCTTAGTAAGTGAAGGAAAACTGCTGAAACTTTATATTGAAACAGTCCTAACTTGCACCTTCAAATCACACTGAAATATGTTATTTCACGACCCTACTTACCAAAGTAAGTATTTTGATTTGCACGTGTTTTACAGTCTTCGCGCGCCCGGTTATTCTGCGCCAGTATCGTGAAATGTGCGCCAGTGGTTTTATGATGATCCAAAAGAGATGCTTTTACTAAATTAAAAAGTAGCTTTCCCTAAATCAATCTCTTATGGCATTAGAAATGATTTGCTTTCCCTTTCGTTCACGACTCACGAGCAGTGGCGTACCGAGTATACGGTCATTCAGGGCTCTTTGGATCCGAGGCGCCCATGCAAAGCTGGCGCCCCTCCGATCAGTGACGGCGCTCCTCCGGCCAGTGACGGCGCCACTCCGGCCAGTGAGGACGCTCCCCCGGCCAGTGACGGCGCTCTTGAGGCCAGTGACGGCGCCCCAATCCAGTGAGGGCGCCCCCTGCCATAGACGGCGCCCCTCCGGCCAGTGACGGCGCCCCCCCCCCCCCCCCACACACACACACACACCCCGGTCAGTGACCACGCCCCTCCGGCGAGTGACGGCGCCCCTCCGACCAGTGACGGCGCCCCTCCGGTCAGTGACCGCGCCCCTCTTGCGAGTGGCGGCGCCCTTCCGACCAGTGACGGCGCCCCTCCGGACAGTGGCGGCGCCTCTCCCGCCAGTGACCGCGCTCCTCCGGCGAGTGACGGCGCTCCTCCGACTAGTGGCTGCCCCTCCGACTAGTGGCTGCCCCTCTCCGGCCAGTGACGGCGCCCCTCCGGCTAGTGACGGTGCACTCTCCAGCCAGTGACGCCGCATCTCTGACCAGTGACGGCGCCCCACGGACAGTGACGGCGCCTCACCCGCCAGTAACCGCGCCCCTCCAGTGAGTGACGGCGCCCCTCCGACTAGTGACTGCCCCTCTCCTGCCCGTGACGGCGCCCCTAGCCAGTGACGGCGCCCCTGCGGTTGGTGACGGGGGGGGCCTCCCCTTCCGCAAGGTACGGAAGGAGAGGCGCCCTCTACAAAATTTTCGTCAATATTGGTGGCGCCCCTGTCGATCGGGTGGCACCTCGCAAGGCCTGGTTCTTTGTGAATTTCTGCGCACGCCACCGCTCACGAGTCACACAATGTGACGAAAAGTAGCAAGGGTTAAGCGTATATAAGCTTAAATGCAAAATTATACAGAATATTATCCAAAGTTGCGGGCTATTTTCATTCAGCTGTTGGAAATTATGTCAGTTCCAGTTTCCACAGGCCAGCTGGCAGAACTACTACCCATTATCCGAGCCAATCCGAGGACCGAGCCCAGAGTTCATCATGAGTTCATCAAGAAGTAAGGATCTTTCACAATCTCTGAACTCTGAAGTAGTCATCGAAAATCGGTGCGATGTGGAGCCAGCTGTAATCAGTTCAGCGGCCCGGCGTCAGACCAATTGCGGCTCAAACTAAGGAGGAACGGTGATTTGCACCTGGCCGCTTTCTGTGGCGTTCGGCAGCTAGCCTAGACCTTCGACGGGGACCTTACAGCTCGACATAACGCCATGACATAAATATGATATAACGAATGAGGAAAACAACAGTCAAAAGTTGTCAGTCATCGGTACATTTTAAAAACGGCAGAGACTTGTAAGTGAGTTGTAACGACTATTTTTTTAAAAAGTCGACTCAAGTCTGACTCAACAGCCGAAGAACTGACTAGACTCATGACTCAAGTGTTGTTAACAAAATGAATCGACTCAGCTCTTGACTCAATTGTGGTTTTCAAAAATTGAATCGACTCGACTCTTGACTCAAGTGCTGTTTTCAAAAATTGAAACGACTCGACTACAAAATAGTTTCGAGTCGACTCAATTTGACTCATCATCACAAGTTGAACTATGTTGACCGGGGGGGGGGGGGGGGGGGGGTCGTCGGTAGAATCGCATTTTATTATCTAGTGTAAATTTGAGTCGACTCAAGTCTGGCGATCAACAGCCGAAGAACTGACTCGACTCTTGTCTCAAATGTTGTTTCAAACAAATTAAGTAGACTCGACTCTTGGCTCAAGTTCAGTTTCTTTTTAATTGAATCGACTCGACTCTTACTCAAGTTTTGTATAATTGAATTGAATCGACTCGACTCATGACTCACCCAAAAATGTCGGACTTATGAGTCGATTCATGACTCAACTCTGAGTCGGTTACATGTCTGCTAATGGGAACTGGCGAGTATGCATCAGAATGTTCTAATTTACCCCGCTCCAAATAAAAACGGAAATTCGCCAACATTCTTGCACGTTGTATGTATGCTCGTGTTCGGCCTGGTGAAATAATGGGTCGCAGCACTAAATCCACAAGGCAAGAATTGCTATGCTAAGATCAGTCCACTGCCCTACCATATATCCAGCTGATACGCACGCTTTAGTGGGGTCAGAAGTGCCAATGGCGTCGCTGCGGTTTCAACATCAGTAGGGACAAATAAATGTGCATGTGGGACCAAATTAGGGATATTTGAAAATTACTAGGTACGATGTCCCTGGTTTCCCCAGTATGGGTCACGCCATGCTAAGTGCCTGCAGCTCGATCCGACCTCGCCTCATAGCCCCGTGCTGCCAAAAGACAGAGACGTCGATCGGTTCCATTCGGGCTGTATCCACGGGTGGAATTTCCTATTCAAATGGTGGGGCAACTGCTCCACCAACTTTGTGTTTTGCCCCACCAACTTCTGTCAGATTTGAAGGTTTCCTGGCGTTAAAATAGTAATTTTTCGCCTCAACCATGCCAAACAGTTTGCCAATATGACATTTTGCCCCACCAACTTTTTCTGAAACGCTCCACCCATGGCTGTATCGCCGCGCGGCGCTGTCGTGTTGTTGTTTTCTTCCTACAATGTGTACAATACCAGAAGATTACCTCAGTACGAATCGATCAAGCGACCAAATTAAACACGGAATTGGAGGCGCATACAAGCATAAGCGTCTTTATTTTACCTTGGGACACTGGGGCGGGATTAACTGTTCCGCGGATATACACGTATCACATTTGTTCTTGACAAACAAGCGGGTGATCCAAAAATAAATGAGCATTGCTAATATCTACCATTTCACACAAACCTGTACAATGTACGTATCATGTAGCCATCACAATGAGCACCTTTTAAGTAAGCAAACATGAGTACAGCAGTTAGCAGCTATCAACAAATGTTCACACATCTTTCATACTAAAACATAATCATAAATATGTCCATAGGAGCTCTCGCACATCACAAACACAGCTCCCACAATATTACCAACACATTTCCCGAATCTGACCCCCCCCCCCCCCCCCCACCCCTCTCCGAGTTCATACACCGGGTCACCATTAATCAGCCTGGGGCTGCTCCAGGAACCGGTTCGGATAGAAGACGAGTCCCTGGATGGACTCGTCTCGACAGGCTCCGGCCTTGTTTTCTAGATAGAGAAGACGCTGCTTGGCCAGCAGCACGGACACCCCGGCCAGTGTGGCCAGCCGCTGGGCCGTCAGCGTGCCCTGCTCGGCCAGCAGGCGGCACGTACTCTCCGCTACCGCGTCCTGGTCCAGCTCGGCCAGCTGCAGCAGCCGCACGCCGGACGGCATCTCGTGCAGCCGCAGCGGCAGCGCCAGCCGCGTCATCTGCCGGCCCGCCGACAGCAGGTCCTCGGGAGAGATCAGCTCCAGGCCGCGCGCCCGGTTCACGCGGCAGTAGGCGTCTGTGAGGGTGAGCATGCCGCCGGCCTCGCGGACCGGACCCTCCAGCATCTCAGCCAGCTGACGCGCCAGCTCGGCGTGGTAGCGGTCACCGGAGCCGTGGGTGTTGCGCGTCACCGGGTCGTCCACGCCGAGACTGAGCAGCTGCGACTGGAAGCGGACCGTCTCGTCATCGCTGATGCCGCCCTGCTTCTCTGTGATCTTGGCGGAGATCTGGCGGCTGAGCGCCACCATGTCTCGCGCCGCGTCCATCAGGTTGGTCAGGTCGCGGAACGCCTCCGAGATGCTCTGGCTCTTCTGCTGCTGCTCCGCCACCATCTTCTTCTCGATGCCGACGATTCCGGAGCGGTAGCCGCGTTTGTCGCCGGACGTGCCGGCCGAGAAGCTGCCCGTCTTCATCCACTCCTGACGCGACATCACCTCCTGCAGCCGGGCGAACATCTCCTGCAGCCCTCCGGAGCGTAACGAGAACTTGGCGTGGTTGTAGCTGCTGCGGTTTACTGGGCCAGCCGGCCTCCCGGCCGCGGCCGCTGACAGGTGCACCATGATCTTGTCGCTGTGGAAGAACGTGTGGTCCTCCTTCTCCGCCATTGCAATGTATTTCAGAGGCAACGCCAGGCACGAGTTGTTCGGACTGCGCCAGAGGAATCGCTGGGTGGTCAGTGTCAGATGCCCTCCCTCGAAATCTGTCTTGTTGTCACCGTCGTACAGCTGCACGTTCTTCTGTTGACACACTTCTGATTCGGCAAACAGAAGAGTGCCGTCGCTCCATTCAAAGCGATCCATGGTGAGTCACTTCAATCTTCCAGTACGGTGACAAAATACAGTTTAGGTATCTGTAAACCAAGAAACATACATAAATATCAGCAATGTCACTTCAGTGTACTGGATATGTGTACTTGCATGTGTACCTATGTGTAGTGTGTACACACATAAGTAGTGACACAACACAACAGAAAGAAATTGAATGATGTTGTAAGTGAGGAATCGATCAGCATTAGTTCACAACTATTACATTACACAATAAATATGCTTCTTTCATACCAGAAATTGAAAACTTCCCAGCAATTAGCTGTATTTAGTAAAAGGACATAAACTGTTTGACCTGGTAATAATGTTGTATCTTTTGTATCTGGAAAAATAATGCTGGTAGAATCAGCATCTAAAATGGTCTTCCAATATAGCATACCATACCAAACCAAAATAATATAACCTCATAACCTATGTCATACCTTTTTAGGTATACCTGACATCTCAGTCAGGGGAGGTTTGGTCATTGCCATTTTTAGCATTTGCCATTTTTAGCAGAATATGCCAAAAATGGCTATGCAAGTTGTTATTTTTGGCAACTATGGGGCGATTTTGCTCCCCTTGAAGCTTTTTGCGAAATTCGCGAAAAACCTAAAAAAATCACTATACCACTAACACCATCAGAAAGAGCTTGAAATTATCTTGATTTTCACCAGACACTGAAAATCTGACGTTGATGCATACACTTTTTGGCGTTTTGAAATTGGTTGTTGAAGTTAAGGTGTTACAATTTTTTTTAAATTTGTTATAAAACAAGCTGTTTGTCATACAATACAAATATATTTTCCGCAAATATTCTTTTGAAGATGCTGCAGCATTGACATGTCATTGTCGATGCTGCTGAGTCTTAAAAAGAATATTTGTCGCAAATATATTTTTTCCGTATGAGAAACAGCTTGTTTTATAACAAATGCAAAGAAATATTTGGAGAAAAATAAATTGAAATAATCATGAAAAATTGTGTTGAACACCTTAACTTCAACAGCCAATTTCAAAACGCCAAAAAATGTATGCATCAACGTCAGATTTTCAGCGTCAATGGTGGAAATCAAGAGAATTTCAAGCTCTTTCTGATGGTGTTAGTGATATTAAGTGATTTTTTAAGTTTTTTTTTGTGAATTTTGCAAAAAGCTTCAAGGGGAGCAAAATTGCCTCATTGTTGCCAAAAATAGCAACTTGCATAGCCATTTTGGGCATTTTCTGCTAAAAATGGCACATGCTAAAAATGGCAATGCATGACCAAACCTCCCCCGACTGATCTACAGAGCTTGGTGAGAGCAGGTCCTACAGGCCTTTGAGCCTTATATCCTGATGACCATAAGGTAAGGTAAGGTAAGGTATAAACAAAGGGATTGTGTGTATGAACTATGAAGGTCATATTTGGCCGGGTGCCACATCATCCGGACAGTAAGAACTGTGACAGCGATATTTCCACCCAAAATTAGACCAGTACAAACTTAGATATGTACTGAGGTAAGAGCGAGGGATGTATCTTGACTTTTTAAGCTTACAGCCGCTGCCATCAGAGTTGCACACAATCTCCATTCCCAAACGTCACAGCGGCTGACGTCCTGCTACGCCCCGCTTAACACTTTTTCTTGAAATACGCCACTGGATTTGCCCACCCCCAAAAAAACAACGGAAAACAACAAAAAACTAGATCCCCTTTACCATATGCCTATACAATTATACAATATACATGCATGGTATGTTGCTGTTCCAGTATTTGCATATGTTCTGGTTATACGCAAAATCCAACAATTTATTTTGTCCTGCCCAAAGCCGGAAGTCAGTGCCCGGAACAGCGCATCCACGGTAAATAGAATACGCATCCAACCCGAAACGCACCTCACAATCTCAAATCAAAATCCATCCAAGTATTTTAGGCTTCTACCATATCATGTTTGCTTATATAACTGCGTCAGGATCGTCTCACGCGGCGTGATTGCCTTCGTGTAGAGTTTTTATGCTAGAGACTTTCTGGGGCATTAAAGCTTCATGTCTTCAGATACAAAAGTATCGACTAGTGGGGCGGTATCTAGCAAGCCCCTATTTATCTAATATCTACGGCATTGAGTGAGGCTTTTTCAAGTGAATATCGGAGCCACGGACCTCTGAGACCTCAACTTCCCTATCAGTATCAAAGTCAAAGTCAAAGTGAAACCCCTTCTGGCTTCCGCTTCCGGAGCCCTGTTCGGCTGCCGGAGCCCAGAGCCCTGTTCGGTTGCCGGAGCGCTGTTCGGCGGCCGGCTCTCGCGAGAGCGCTAACCGACGTCACACAGGGCAGTGTCGTCATAATGAGTGACGTCAGCTCGCGGCCGCCGAACACCGGCGAGCAAACCCGTTAGCAAGCCATGCTAGCGCTCTTTTTCAATCGCTGGAATGCCGCTCGCGCGCGAGCACGTGACGTCACGTAAGGGGGCACGCGTACATGAAACTGTGCGCGTATCGTCATCGTTTGCTCGCTCCTGATTGGTGAATCGCACGTTGCTAGGCAACCTGCGAGCCCACTAGCACTGGCTAGCGTGAGAGCCGGCAGCCGAACAGGGCTCGGCTCTCACGCTAGCCAGAGCCCTGTTCGGCTGCTGGCTCTCACGCTAGCCAGTGCTAGTGGGATCGCAGGTTGCCTAGCAACGTGCGATTCACCAATCAGGAGCGAGCAAACGATGACGACACGCGCACAGTTTCATGTACGCGTGCCCCCTTACGTGACGTCACGTGCTCGCGCGCGAGCGGCATTCCAGCGATTGAAAAAGAGCACTAGCATGGCTTGCTAACGGGTTTGCTCGCTGGTGTTCGCCGGCCGCGAGCTGACGTCACTCATTATGACGACACTGCCGACGTGACGTCGGTGAGCGCTCTCGCGAGAGCCGGCCGCCGAACAGCGCTCAGTGCTAGTGGGCTCGCAGGTTGCCTAGCAACGTGCGATTCACCAATCAGGAGCGAGCAAACGATGACGATACGCGCACAGTTTCATGTACGCGTGCCCCCTTACGTGACGTCACGTGCTCGCGCGCGAGCGGCATTCCAGCGATTGAAAAAGAGCGCTAGCATGGCTTGCTAACGGGTTTGCTCGCCGGTGTTCGGCGGCCGCGAGCCGACGTCACTCATTATGACGACACTGCCCTGTGTGACGTCGGTGAGCGCTCTCGCGAGAGCTGGCCGCCGAACAGCGCTCTGTTCGGCTGCCGGCTCTCACGCTAGCCAGTGCTAGTGGGCTCGCAGGTTGCCTAGCAACGTGCGATTCACCAATCAGGAGCGAGCAAACGATGACGACACGCGCACAGTTTCATGTACGCGTGCCCCCTTACGTGACGTCACGTGCTCGCGCGCGAGCGGCATTCCAGCGATTGAAAAAGAGCGCTAGCATGGCTTGCTAACGGGTTTGCTCGCCGGTGTTCGGCGGCCGCGAGCTGACGTCACTCATTATGACGACACTGCCCTGTGTGACGTCGGTGAGCGCTCTCGCGAGAGCCGGCCGCCGAACAGCGCTCGGAACAAAAACCCTTTTCATGTATGATGTGATCATGTGTTTCAGGTGGTTTCATTCATGTGATGTGTGACGCCCGAGATGGTTGCAACTTGCAACTTATATCAGCGAAAAGCGAGAATGACTAAGAGAAGACGAAGTAAAAAATATAGGATTCCAAATTATCTTTGCAACAAAAACTACTGTAAATTTAGATAATTTATGTATAGATAACAGTCAGTCACAAAAGAATATGTCATATGTCAGCACAAAAGAAGACATGACATATATTTTCATGTATTGCAACACATAACTATCAGTCACATCTAACAGGTAACACATCTATCACATCTATCAATCAAGAATAGCCTGCCTCAAAGTGTTTAGTGCGCTTCATGACCACAACTGCCCGCCAGCCCTGAGAGCTCTTTTTGTCAAACGATCCCAGGTATCCCAGAGGGAAACGAGAGCTGTAGCCGCGGGAGAGCTGCAACTGGAAAGATGTCGCCTGTCAGCCACGCAGAGAAGCTTCGCATATAGGGCCGCGCGTGCGTGGAATTCTCTCCCAGCTAACATTACCGAGGTGCGGAGTCGCGGGGCGTTCCTGCGTGCCATTTGTCAGCCAACATGAATTACAATCGGATGTCCGTGTTGTTTTTCACATGCATCGTGACCGTGACCGTTCCCATAGTGTATGAGTAAATGTCTGTCACCCTTACCTACAATGTACAGGGTTCATAATACCCACTACGTGGACGAATCCTTAATAAACGAAACGAAACGAAACGAAGAAATAAGATTGTGCGCGATGCGGCCGAGACAAAAATGTCCTTCACCAAAGTCTTTAGATTTTCAGCGACTGGAAATAAAATTTGGCTGCGTTCGTTAGGTGTTGTTCCTGAATACCCAATTATCTTTTTTAAATATGAATATTTTAAATAAGAAGCTTCTTGACATAAAGAAGTGAAATTAATCAATTTCTTTCAAAATTGTTTCATACAAAACCAAATTATAATTTTTGACGCTATAAGCTTCCGAGCCATTTACGAACTCCTATTCGCATATAGAGAAATGTGCTATTGAAGGCGAAAAAGCGAGTCGATAATTGGTTCATAAACTGAGAGAAACTTGTGATTCGTCACACTCACATTTACAAGCAGAATTAGCAATTGGTGATCAGATTCTTTAGCCCTTGAGAACACGCGACTGCGATTCAGCCTCTCGTTCCTTTGTAGAGAAGCTTCTGGTGCGGTTCAGCGTGGTATTTGTCGCGCGCTGTGGGATAAGAGGTTTGGGTTCATTATTTCTAACTTTCTTGCTGCATATTGATATTAACGTTTTGTTACTAGTTGCTTGAAGTATTTGAATGATCTGATACTGTTGCAAGAGTTATTACGTCTATCTTAGTGACGTATGAGTATATTCCTCTTATAGTGCTTAAACATGTCGGACAACGCGCTGTACACACTTCTCGGAGTCAATAAAAACTCTTCAGATGGTGAAATCAAGAAGGTGAGTGGATATTAACAGTTGTTATTGTGAAGCCTCATATCTCACCTTAGTCTATTGTGAACATTCGGTATTAGTTCAGTAATTCACCTCCCCAGTTTAGGTGTTCTTGAGGTCCCTAATAAAAGAAGAGTAGTTAGCTGAGGGTTATGTTATAACAGACTGAATAGTGGATTATCTCTGATTGTCTACAAGATAGTCTGGGGGGGGGGGGGGGGGGTCCAGGGAGACAGCCCCCAGTAGGTTCTGTAGTGCAGTCAGTGTTGGAAAAGTTCATGTTTGTTGGTTCCATCCCCCGGTAGGTTCTGTAGTGCAGTCAGTGTTGGAAAAGTTCATGTTTGTTGGTTCCATATCTACCAACACATTCTGTACTCCCAAATTGTGACAGTATTTTTTTTTTGTACTCAGAAATATGTATTTTTATTTTTAGCTTAGTTTAGACTTTCTTAGACAAAGACAAACCCAAGTCCCAACTTGAACTGTTAACAAACCAAACAAAGTTACTACAAACAAAGTTATAAAGTTACCTTGAATGAACCCAACTCACAGGGCAAACACTGTCAGCAAACAAATCTCCACCATGCCTTTCATGCAGGTTATTTGTGCTGAAAGTGTTGCAATCAGTAAAGAGTCTTGGCAATTAATTGATTGTAACATTGCAACACAACAGCCACAGCGGAGAGGCCGGCAAATAGATAGCTGACTGCTGACGGTCTGCTACCCCCTCCCGCCCCCAGTCAACAACTTGACGGCTGACAGCCTGCTACCCTCCTCTCCCGCTCAACTTTTTGGAAATACGCCACTGGATTTGCTCCCGCCCCCACAATGCACAGCTAGATCTGCCCCAACTGATTTGGTCATTACTCATTAGTCCTTTATTTTCTTTATAAAAATAGAGATAGACTAATTGTAGTTCCTGATGACCTTATCATACACCAAGAGTTTCAAATCAATTGCTCCAAAACTCTGTCTGTGGTAGTGCTCTGATTTGTTTTGGAGGTAGGGTCACTTAACATAACCTGGTGACCTGACCTGACATGACTCTGACATCACATTTAGTCAGAAGATGCAAAAGAAATGTATCAATAGCTGTGCCAAATTTCATGGCACTTCATGGAACGGTTCCGGAGATATCAACCTGAGAGACTGACAAGAGCAGTGTCCTAGCATTGGGAAATTTGGATGAAAAACGACACCCTATGGCTACTATTTTTCCATTCCTTTTCCCAAGTTTTCCTATGAATTTTCCACTCCCTATTAAAAATGTATTGGATAATTATAACTCTGGTACTGCTTTTGGGATGTAATGATAGGGACAGCTTGTGGAGGGAAAGACAGGTAAGAATTGGCATAGGTAATAATTAATTCTGGTGAGTCTGCACCTGCACCACTAATTCTGCACCACTCTTTATGCTTATTTTTAGTCAGAATTTTCTACTCTGCACCCAAGCTCCAAAGCAATCCTAGGACCCTGGACAAGAGTACAACTATAGGGAGTACAAATATAATTAGAGTAGGTGCCTAGTTGGCACTGCTCTACTGCTCGGCACTGCTCACTAGTATGCCACAACAGTGTGACCTACACCAAATACCACACCAATTATCTTCAAGCACCAGAAAGAGAACAAGTACTCTGTAGAAGAGTAACAATTACTTTGTCGACGGTGAAACGCTCTGATATGCTGTTATCTCTGTAACATTGTGACTCACATTTGTGATGTCAGAAGCCTATTCGGTTTTGACCAATCGACTAGCTTGATGGAGAGCTGGACCAGTATGGATAGCTGTTAACTCGCTTGTACCCATGACGTTTTACCATTTGCTCATATAATAGTAGAGAGTAGCGAAACTACATTCTTTGTCATTGTTTGTTGGTGACGCACACACCACGCACACGTGAGTTATTACAAGGCCCTAGATGATAGGAGTTATTGTGATTATTGTGGGTTTATCTCACGGTGGGTATTTTGTTTTTGTGTAGGATTGAAATCATTTGAATTATATGATATGAAGTGATTGTTTGTGATCTGAAATGTTATTCGGTTGGGCCGGTAACCGGACAAAATTTCGTAAACATAAGGTTCGTAACGGAAAAAAAGTGCGTAGGCAAAGGTTCGTATCGGATAAGGTTCGTATGGGATAAAGTTCGTAACGGCTAAAGTTCGTAATGGAAAAGGTTCGTATCGGATAAAGTTCGTATTCAAAAAGTTCGTAACAGATAAAGTTCGTATGCAAAAGGTTTGTATGCTGAAGTTCGTAAGCAAATGTTCGTATGTAAAGGTTCGTATCGGATAAGGTTCCGAACCTTTGCTTACGAACTTTTTCCTTTACGAACCTTATTACGAGCGAGCGCGAAGCGCTCGCTCGTCTTTTCGTGGTATATGGGAAAAACCTGAATATGAACGGCCCGGCCCGGCCTTGCCCGACCCGTGGCGACGCTTTTGACAAGCTAATATATCTGTAACCGCACGTCCGGTTGACAAGCAGGCTGCTTTTCTGAGCAGCCCCATCCAACCTGCCCTGTTTGAGACCAGTGCCGACTCATGTGGGTGACTACCACTGCGCGTGGCTCGTGCCGCGTGAGGGGTGTTGGAAGGTTCAAATTAATCGCAATAACGCAATAACTCCTCGCAATAACTCCGCAACGGCTGAGCCGATTGTGTTCAAATTTGATGTGTGGTAGGGACCTCTCAGCTGCCACTTTCCCACAAGTCAGGGGTGGGGTGCCTCTGTACTTGCGCACGTGCACACCCCTATTATATATATATCAGGAACGGCTGAGCCGATTGTGTTCAAATTTTGTGCGTGGTTAGGGACCTCTCAGCCGCCACTTTCCCACAAGTCAGGGGTGGGATGCTTCTGAATCTGCACGTGCGCACGTGCGTACCCTTTTTGTATCTCAGAAACTACTTGCCCGATGGAATTTACATTCACCATACATTTTCTTTGCGCTCGCTCGTTCATCGCCAACTTCGGCGTCTTGCTGGTGTCTACGAACTTGTGTCCGGTTACCGTTACCCTTCCGAAGGGAGAGAGATAGAGAGACACCGTAAACAGCGAGCGAACGTGTCCGGTTACCGTTACCCTTCCGAAGGGAGAGAGATAGAGAGACACCGTAAACAGCGAGCGAACGTATTGCCTGTCACAAGGACAATAGGTTCGTATCGGATAAAGTTGGTATTCAAAAAGTCGTTACTGTTTATAGTGTATCTCTCCGTTCGGAAGGGTAACGGTAACCGGACAATAGTTCGTAAACATAAGGTTCGTAACGGAAAAACTTCGTAAGCAAAGGTTCGCAACCTTATCCGATACGAACCTTTGCATACGAACCTTTGCATACGAACCTTTGCATACGAACCTTTGCATACGAACCTTTGCATACGAACCTTTGCATACGAACCTTTGCATACGAACCTTTGCATACGAACCTTTGCATACGAACCTTTGCATACGAACCTTTGCATACGAACCTTTGCATACGAACCTTTGCATACGAGCCTTTGCATACGAACCTTTGCATACGAACCTTTGCTTACGAACCTTTGCCTACGAACTTTTTCCTTTACGAACTTCAGCATGCGAATTGCGAACCTTTGCTTACGAACTTTATCCGTTACGAACCTTATGTTTACGAACTTTGGTCCGGCAAGCATAAATCATGGGTTTCAAGTAACCATTTCATTTTAAATAAGGAGTGGAAAATTCACATTAAAACTCTGGAAAAAGAGTGGAAAAATAGTATCCATAGGGTGTTAATATCCATAGGGGTGTAAATAGTAGTAGTAGTAAATAGTATCCATAGGGGTGGACATTTGCCATTGTTATATCTTTTCCACCCAAATTGCCCAATGCTGGGACACTGACATAACTGCTGATGTGTCATAGCTGCTGATGTGTCATAACTGCTGATGTGTCATAACGGCTGATGTGTCATAATGGCTGATGTGTCATAATTGCTGATGTGTCATAACTGCTGATGTGTCATAACTGCTGATGTGTCATAACTGCTGATGTGTCATAACTGCTGATGTGTCATAACTGCTGATGTGTCATAACTGCTGATGTGTCATAACTGCTGATGTGTCATAACTGCTGATGTGTCATAACTGCTGATGTGTCATAACTGCTGATGTGTCATAACTGCTGATGTGTCATAACTGCTGATGTGGCATAACTGCTGATGTGTCATAACTGTTGATGTGACATAACTGCTGATGTGTCATAACTGCTGATGTGTCATAACTACTGATGTGTCATAACTGTGGATGTGTCATAACTGTGAATGTGTCATAACTGCTGTTGTGTCATAACTGCTGATGTGTCATAACTGCTGATGTGTCATAGCTGCTGATGTGTCATAACTGCTGATGTGTCATAACTGCTGATGTGGCATAACTGCTGATGTCATAACTGCTGATGTGGCATAACTGCTGATGTGGCATAACTGATGATGTGTCATAACTGCTGATGTGGCATAGCTGCTGATGTGTCATAACTGCTGATGTGTCATAACTGCTGATGTGTCATAACTGCTGATGTGGCATAACTGTGGATGTGTCATAACTGCTGATGTGACATAACTGCTGATGTGGCATAACTGCTGATGTCATAACTGCTGATGTGGCATAACTGCTGATGTGGTATAACTGCTGATGTGTCATAACTGCTGATGTGTCATAACGGCTGATGTGGCATAACTGCTGATACATCCCCTGTGACTGCTGGACATTTACCATTGTTTTAACTCACGTTTCTGTGAAATGTGTGAATGTTGTGTTTTCAATAGCAATCATAGGTATTGACAATCATCGATCATAGCAATCATGGTCCTGGTCCACTTACATCGATTTCATGTTTGATTTGAGGTAAATGTAAATTACAGCATGTCGAAAGAAGCCAATGGATGATTTTCTGGAAGATGCTGAATGCTCTGAGGAGCAATATTTATCCAAATGGAAAACTATCGATATCCAATTAGATACTGAAAATGTGGAGGGATCAGAGATCAGCGATAATTATCCAATGGAAAATAGCCATAGGAAAATATTTTCAATATAATTAACTCACTACAAAGCACTGATACACTACTAATGGCATGGGAAGTCCTGTGTTTTGATGTCACTGGGGTGATTGGACCTTTACCTTACTCACTAAACCACCAATGCACAGTCACTACCATGAAATATCTGGTATAACATTGTTTAACCTTACAATAGCTTATCATTTTTGTTAATAATCTCCTGCTGTTTTTTTTGTATTACTCCTTTTGTGTTTTGAAACACTTGTATGAAATATCTGTTTTTTTATGCTGACTGATTCTCTTTAACAATGTTAATTGTCAGTATTGCCTACCTATTCAAGAGCTGAAACAATTTTTCCACCTGCATCTTGCTAAGATTCTTAAAACTTAGCCCACTAAACACTTTTCCTTCTAGGAGAAACAGCAGAAGCACATGTCTGCAAGATGCATGCCAGATTTTGAAATGTTGAATCATTGAACTTTAATGTCCCCGTCATGCATCTAACCTTTAGGCCTAGTAGGGTTCACTGCTGCCTTGTACTACAGTCAAGATGTAAATTTAGTGCATACAATAGGTATATTCTGTTGTTCAGGCATGCCTAGTTTTATCCACCAAACTAATCTGGAGTTCAGAACATGCTTAGTTGATGTACCTACCTTCAGGAAGTCACCCTTTGCACCTGTATGTGACCTGTGTCAGATTCTCAGTTATCAAAGAGGTACACTGGACTCTGCACCAAAATTTGGCTCAACTAGCCCGCTGCACTGTGCAAAATTTTGGCAGAACTGGCCTGTTAACTCTGTGCTAAAATTGCATTGCAATTGGCCTGTTCAGCCAAACCTATTGATAGAACCCTGTGTTTTGTTCTGGTCGTGCAGGAGTCGGAACATACATAGTTTATGGGCTGAACTTACATCTCAGCTGAAGTATGGGTCAGCAGTGACTAGTGAGTCATGCTTATTATTAGGACCCAACAGGCTAACACTTCTCTGGGATGTGTTGAATGTACTGATTACACCTTTTGCAAATCTGGCAGAGAGGGAGGTGCATAGTGTGTGTCTCAGGTAACAATTTCCATAGTTTAACACATTACATCTGTATTATATGATATAATTGATGACATTTAAGAAGATGCCTGCTTAAGTAATGCAGCAAACTGAGCATTATCCTGGTAGGTTCCCATCTTGTATACATCAAAGTGGTTGAAAACGGAGGTACTTACTAGTTACCTCATTTTGGGACCTCATCTGGGTCCCATTTTGTGTATGTGTGGTCATCTGGGTCCATATTTGTATGTGTGGTCAAATGATTGCTTGGAATGTAAAAATGAATTAGTAGTAGATTGTAATGTGCTGCATGACAAAGTTAATTTTAAGACATATTGTTAACTGTATTGTATTTAACGAAATATGATTGCAATGAAAGGTATTTCGGTCTTTGAAAGTGCACCCCATTTTTCTCCAATTTGTTGCATCATTGCCTATTTTTGTGGTAAAGAAATTCAACTCGTTGCATAGGATTCTGAATTGAGGATATCTAGTTGCCCTCATGAACTGTCCAATATTACCATTCTAACCTAACCTAACCAAACCTAACCTAACCTAACCTAACCTAACCTAACCTAACCTAACCTAACCTAACCTAACCAAACCTACAGTGAGTGTCATTAGACATTAGATCTAGGAACACTGCTACTAATTAATATGCCAAAGATTTAAAGCAAATACCTTGATAGTCAATGTGAATTACCCTAGAGCACTTGATGCCACAGAAATGCAGACATTTTTACAAGAAAATTGCTACAAGTTAATTAAAACAAGTAAGAAGAAGTAACCTAATCCTAACTATATTGATGACTGCAAGTCATTGTAAATCCCCCCTCACCCTCACCATGAATCACCGCCGGCTCACTATAATACCTGTGAGTTATTCCATGTGGTCTGGCATGAGTATTGAGTACCTCTGTGATGACTTCTTCATTAGAAGTATTACGGACATGGTAACAGTGGTGAAAATTATGAAACTTGAGCTATTTTTTTAGGGCAATGGAAATGAAGCATTATCTGTTGTCAATACAAGTTATCAGTCAAATATCAATCAAATGCAGCTGTTGCCACAGGGTGTATTAACACGCGCACTGGAGGGGGAGGGGGTCGAAATCCGCCCACCCCTCTTGTTTTGTTTTAATATATCCTGATTTTACCGGTTGATATGCATCATTTTTGGCGTACCTGCTAAAAAATAAACAATGCGTCGTCTAACTCTTTAAGGAAGAAAAATAAAAATGACTTTTTTTTAGTTATAGGCCTACAAAATAAAACAACTTCAAAATGTCTCCAAAATGACTGCAATGAAATGTTGATATGTAAATGACCTGAGGTCAAATTCAACTTCAAGCATCCCTATTGTATCATTAGACTTTCCAACACAAATCATTTAAGCCCATTTTGGGGGTACCTACCTATATACATGCAATCACTGCGTTCCATAACAATGTCAAGCCAAGGAGTGCATAACAAGCAAAATTTAGCATATTTAACCTCATTTGACCTAGAAGATATTGACCTAGGGTCATGCAATTTTTACATAACAGAGTTCCCCACAGAGCCTCCCTACCCTACACATTTCGTTAGTGTAGCTCTTATGGGGGCCGAAATCTTAGGAGGGGCGGAATCCCCCCTCCAGTGCGTGTAATTCTCAGAGGCCCTCCAGGGCGTGTGATAAGGCAGCCCATACGATGGAGTGCTGCTGAGTCAGGTTGTTTGGGGTCTGCTTCCAATAATGCTATTTTGAAGCCGGCAGTCGTCGACAGCATGTTTCCCAAGCTGCCCCCCCCCCCCCCCGTCATGTTTGGTCATTCTGCTCTTATCAGAGGGTTATCGGCGAGTGCGACCGATCGCTGTTTTTTCCTTATCGGGGGAGAAGATAATCCCTGATGTTGTAATGTCCAAATATGTTTTCCAAACGATTCACATTGTTCGAATAACCTTTGGTCTTACGTTTCACAAACTGATAAGGCGGCTGTTGTTGTCATTAGCACCAGTTGCCAGTCAGTTCACAATGACTTGTGTCTTACCTATTCCGACTATCTCGCCCATAATTTTGTAGTCACCAGTCTCGTCTGTGCTTAGCAAGTGGTCTCATGCACATTATTTTGTGTTTAGTTGATTAGGGTTGTCCTTGTCCTGACCTTGCTATCACTGTTTAATTCGGTCTGACTCGGCCTTCCGAACAGCTACGCCGGCTGATGTCTTGGCAGTGAGCCATATCGCCAGCCAAGGTGCGGTACTTGTCCATTCCCATTGCAAACCTTTACCATACACGACATTTTTAGAGCTGCTGGATTATATTGCTGTGATTCTGTTTTGTGGTTGGTTTGTGTGCAATGTGTGTAGTTATTTCTCCTTGGCCATTTCTTTTCGCCGCGAATGCTCTGTGATCAGGTCTTGTAGCAGTTTAGTGCGATGGGTGCCTATCGTTTCCAACCCAATCATTGGCTTCCCGTCGGGCGCCCGCTCACTTATTTACCCAAACCACGGGCTTTGCTAGGAATTGGACCGTGTTCAGAGAGATCTCCGCCCACACCCGACACCGGTGGTTGACGACAGTGTGTGTCGGGTGAACCGTAGTTGGCACAGACAGGTGCCTTCTTCTGGCCCGGGTACACCAGACATGTGCAGTGGCTTGGGCGCCTCGGCACCTTCACTGCACGTCTACACTCCGCCGCATGTGTCCCATCCGACATCTCTGGCCTAACTACCACTCCTTCGTACCCCATGTAACACAGACACGCCCCATCCAACATATCTGGCCTAACTACCACTCCTTCGTACCCATTTAACACAGACACGCCCCATCCGACATATCTGGCCTAACTACCACTCCTTCGTACCCCATGTAACACAGACACGCCCCATCCGACATCTCTGGCCTAACTACCACTCCTTCGTACCCCATGTAACACAGACACGCCCCATCCAACATATCTGGCCTAACTACCACTCCTTCGTACCCATCTAACACAGACACGCCCCATCCGACATATCTGGCCTAACTACCACTCCTTCGTACCCCATGTAACACAGACACGCCCCATCCGACATCTCTGGCCTAACTACCACTCCTTCGTACCCATTTAACACAGACACGCCCCATCCGACATATCTGGCCTAACTACCACTCCTTCGTACCCCATGTAACACAGACACGCCCCATCCGACATCTCTGGCCTAACTACCACTCCTTCGTACCCCATGTAACACAGACACGCCCCATCCGACATCTCTGGCCTAACTACCACTCCTTCGTACCCCATGTAACACAGACACGCCCCATCCGACATCTCTGGCCTAACTACCACTCCTTCGTACCCCATGTAACACAGACACGCCCCATCCGACATATCTGGCCTAACTACCACTCCTTCGTACCCCATGTAACACAGACACGCCCCATCAGCGACACTTGTGGCCGATGACCGGTACCCCGCTTGGCTTCGTGTACCACTAACCAGTCGGCTGTTTGAACGACCTATGTCCGGCACCTCTGTGTCAGCAGCAATGCAGCCCCCCCCCCCCCCCCCCCCCCCCAGCAGCCCCGTGCCGTGACTGACCCGCTGCCGTCTCCTCCGGCAGTCCTACCGGCGACTGGCCAAGGAGTTCCACCCGGACA
Organism: Chirona hameri; assembly: GCA_036785665.1. Classification (NCBI taxonomy): domain Eukaryota; kingdom Metazoa; phylum Arthropoda; class Thecostraca; order Balanomorpha; family Balanidae; genus Chirona; species Chirona hameri. The sequence continues at coordinate 14,594 of JAXIVJ010005275.1, read as the reverse complement.
AGAACCCCGAGGCCGGCGACAAGTTCAAGGAGATCTCGTTCGCGTACGAGGTGCTGACCGACCCGCAGAAGAGGCGCATCTACGACACGCAGGGACTGCGGGGACTGCAGGAAGGCGGCGGAGGCGGGGCCGACATGGCCGGCGTCGGCGAGGACATCTTCAGCCACTTCTTCGGCGGCGGCCTGGGCGGCATGTTCGGTGGCATGGGCGGTCGGCGCGGCCCGCGCCGCGGGGAGGACACAATCTACCCGCTCAAGTAGGTGGCGCTGTTGGCGCCGGTCGGGGCGGCGGTCATGCTGGATAGGGGTTTGCCGGGTGAGAGACAGAGTTGGATAGACGAGGCTTGCTCATTGAAATAGAGAAAGGTTAGGACAGGGGTGAGGTAGTACTGCCGGTCACCAGAGTCGGCTTCGTTGCAAATGACAATGCTTTATGTTGAACAGCATACAATGCGTCAGTTCTGTGCTGTTTTATTGGCGATACATGTGCGTAAATGTATGTTCAGATGGGTTCAAATGAAGTGGCGAAACGGCGAACCATTATTCAATGACTATATTAATGTTAAGCACTAAAGACAACCGACGAGCATTGGGTTGGAGGCTCTCATATCCCTGCGTCTATAGGATTGAATAAGATGAGTTTCGTCATGAGGTACGGCACATAATACGTCCATACGCGGTCTGCAACAGACGCAGACTGTTCGGCGACTGTTCTGATCCCGACACCGGACGTTTCTGTGTCGTGGACTGGCCAGCGTCCTGACGCCGTCCGCGTGCCACAGGGTGACGCTGGAGGACTTCTACAACGGCAAGACGTCCAAGCTGCAGCTGAGCAAGTCGGTGGTGTGTGCGGCGTGCGGCGGCACCGGCGGCCGCTCGGGCAAGGCGCCCGAGCCGTGCCGCGGCTGCCAGGGTCGCGGCATCAAGATCCACATCCGCCAGATCGGGCCGGGTATGGTGCAGCAGAAGCAGACCATGTGCTCCGACTGTCACGGCGAGGGCGAGGTGGTGAACGAGCGCGACCGCTGCCGCTCCTGCCTGGCACAGAAGACCACCAGCGAGATCAAGATACTCGAGGTATGGCGGCTGGCAGAAACAGACAGGGGTAGGGGGAGGCTGGGTAGGGCTTGTCGGGGATGGGGGGGGGGGGGCGCTTAGTGTCTTGGTTTGTCTGCGCTATGCTGCGGGAAATATCTCTGATGCTGATTGGCTAGAGGATTGTTTGATTTGTCGCGCGGGTTCCTGATACTCTGACAAATGGCATGCTGCAGTGGGGTCTCGCTGGGGCGGTTTTCGTTTTGGGAAGAAACAAAAATGGGCGGAAATGTCACTTGTTAGAAAATATCCTCATTCTCCAATGCTTTTTCCTCGTCTTTTTGGCAAAAAGAATGTGCCACTGAAACGTATTCTTTAACATGCAGTCCTGTGTTGTAGCTACATCAGTCTTTGTTAAATCCGTATTCAATCCAGTTTGTCAAGAACGCCATCTATCATGATCCTGGATCCTGCACTATAGTTTTGCTTCAACAAAAATACATATGTGCAATGCACAGTCATGTTGATCATTGAGCGTCAGCGTGTGTTCAACCATTCAGATGCAGACAGAACAGGTCATTTAAGAAAACAAATTGTGCTCATATTGTTATGTATACGACACGGAAAGCTAACGCAAACGCGTCCACCTATGTGTTAGCTTTCCCGTGTCGTATGCCATAATTGGCTGGATATTAATAATTAATACAATTGTTTTGTTTGTGGTTTTTGTTTTTGTTTTGTTGTATTTGGACGAGTATAACTGCTAACTGCTATCTGCATTAATTTTTCTGCCGGGATGGATGTTGACACATAGTTGGAGTATACAGTCGATAGCTACAAGTGGTCGCTTGATATACAATAACATAGGCTCTTGTGTTTTATTATTGTTTTTATTAGCCCGGCATCAGGGTGCTGAGCCAAACATAATGATGCTGTTTCGACTGATCCTCGGATACTAAGTCATGCGCCATCTATCGCTTATGCTAAGTTTATGTATCTTTTTCATTTCTTAGCCATCTGACAACTGTGTCAGCTGCGTTTATATCCGTCAAGTGTCTGATCCTGACGTCACCCGGTGTTATGTGCGTTGACAGGTGCACGTGGACAAGGGCATGCGTGACGGCCAGAAGATCACGTTCCGCGGCGAGGGTAACCAGAAGCCGGGCATCGAGCCGGGCGATGTGATTGTAGTGCTGCAGCAGGTGCCACACGAGGTGTTCCAGCGCGACGGACACGTGAGTACCCCCCTGACTGTCCTGACCTGAGCTGATTGTCGTGCTGCAGCAGGTGCCACACGAGGTGTTCCAGCGCGACGGACACGTGAGTACCCCCCTGACTGTCCCCCTGACCTGGGCTGATTGTCGTGCTGCAGCAGGTGCCACACGAGGTGTTCCAGCGCGACGGACACGTGAGTACCCCCCTGACTGTCCCCCTGACCTGAGCTGACCTGAGCTGACCTGAGCTGACCTGAGCTGACCTGAGCTGACCTGAGCTGACCTGAGCTGAGCTGACCTGAGCTGACCTGAGCTGACCTGAGCTGACCTGAGCTGACCTGAGCTGACCTGTCCTGACCTGGGCTGACCTGAGCTGACCTGAGCTGACCTGAGCTGACCTGAGCTGACCTGAGCTGACCTGAGCTGACCTGAGCTGACCTGTCCTGACCTGAGCTGACCTGAGCTGACCTGAGCTGACCTGAGCTGACCTGAGCTGACCTGAGCTGACCTGAGCTGAGCTGACCTGAGCTGACCTGACCTGAGCTGACCTGAGCTGACCTGAGCTGACCTGAGCTGACCTGAGCTGACCTGAGCTGACCTGAGCTGACCTGAGCTGACCTGAGCTGACCTGAGCTGACCTGAGCTGACCTGAGCTGACCTGAGCTGACCTGAGCTGACCTGAGCTGACCTGAGCTGACCTGAGCTGACCTGTCCTGACCTGACCTGACCTGTCCTGACCTGTCCTGACCTGTCCTGACCTGTCCTGACCTGTCCTGACCTGTCCTGACCTGTCCTGACCTGTCCTGACCTGTCCGGACCTGTCCGGACCTGTCCGGACCTGTCCGGACCTGTCCGGACCTGTCCGGACCTGTCCGGACCTGTCAGGACCTGTCCGGACCTGTCCGGACCTGTCCGGACCTGTCCGGACCTGTCCGGACCTGTCCGGACCTGTCCGGACCTGTCCGGACCTGTCCGGACCTGTCCGGACCTGTCCGGACCTGTCCGGACCTGTCCGGACCTGTCCGGACCTGTCCGGACCTGTCCGGACCTGTCCGGACCTGTCCGGACCTGTCCGGACCTGTCCGGACCTGTCCGGACCTGTCCGGACCTGTCCGGACCTGTCCGGACCTGTCCGGACCTGTCCGGACCTGTCCGGACCTGTCCGGACCTGTCCTGACCTGTCCTGACCTGTCCTGACCTGTCCTGACCTGTCCTGACCTGTCCTGACCTGTCCTGACCTGTCCTGACCTGTCCTGACCTGCTGCTGCTGCAGTGCTGCTGCTGCTGCTGCTGCTGCTGCTCGTGCTCGTCAGGTAATCAGTGGAACGTTACCGTGCATGTATCGTTGCCCGTGTTGTGTGCATGTATGTGCATATTTTGACTTACATTTGCCTTTGTATACACTAGTGGTGTCAATCGGTTACTAAAATTTTGGTAACCGAAACAATGTTGTGACCGATGTGGTAATCGGTCGGTCAGGCTTATACATTTTTGGACACTTTTCGGTTAGTCTAATCTGAAACAATTTACTTTTTGTCACACCTTACACATTATGTCCAGCAAGTTTGCTCCAAATTCAATCAATTAATGTCCCTTGAAAAGCTTTGCTTTCTGTGAAGCATGGATTGTCACATTTTCTATAAATATCAAGTTTTTAATGCAGCTGCAAATAAAAATAACTGCAAATAATTGTATAAAAGCAAACAAAGTTGAAGTAAAATTAGTATTACCTGAAGATTCTTCCAGGCTCGAAGTCCCTGGCGTCATAGTTATCATTTGAACTTTGGACTTCGAAGTCTCGGCTTCGTCCTCGGGTCCATCACTGAATGGCTTTAAAGCCATTCACTTTCGCTTTGATGTGTATTTTGTAAAAGGCATTTGATTTCGTACCACACCGCGGGCCCGTCCGTCAATCCAGAGTGTAGTGCATCAAAAGCAGCTCCCTTGCATACATATAACACTTATTAACAGTACTGGAAGCAGAAGAGTGGCTGGTGGCATTAGCAATGCACCTTCATGGTATCAAGTTACCTGTGGAATTCTACAAGATTATGTACTAGTACCCTTGGTGTTTCATTATTTTATGGCTGTGTAAGCGAAGGACATATGTCATCATATGTTCGATACGCGTGTGAACAACCAATACGACAAATTACCATGATCTAATGCAACGTAATGCAAAAGTAACCACGTTTGGTCATCATACTGGCTGTCTTTTTTCGTTTATCCGCCATCTTCTTGCCTCAGTAATTAGCTAATTACCTTATATGGGCGCAAAATGACAGAAGTAGTCGTGCCATAAAACCCCAATGAACAAACAAACAAAACTAAGATCACTCGAAGCGATGGCATACCAGCTTGAAGCAACAGACGCGGCTAGCTCTCAAAAAGAAAGAAGAAAACACGAGGAACGAAAACATGACTCTTCCACCGCATATAACACTGGTACAACAAATCTTATGATGTGACAGTGGAGTTGAGAACCCATTAATGATGCTGGCAGGCCCTTTTCCCATGACAGGATAACATCGGAATGGAATTTACTTATGGCGGAAATCGTTATTGCAAGAGGTCATTTCTATGACCTGCCAAGGAAATATGGATTGCATTCGGGATGTCCTAGGCTGGCTCTGCTCAGCTGATATATGGATTTCCGCGGCAGCCACGGTCGTGCAAGAAGAGCACTAGCCATCTGGCGGTGAGAATTGCGCGAAGGACGTCATTTCTGAGTTCAATAGTGACGATTAGGGCCCAGGATGCAACCTTGAAGAGTTGCGCAGCATGGGACACAGAGCTGTTAACCAGTTCCCGGGCACCACCGTTGCGCCTGGGCAGAATCCATTGTGTCGGTGTTGTTTGCCGCAGCGCCCCTTCCCGGTGCAGAGTGTCCCAACCTGGTGCCGGCCACCGCCGTCCCAGCTTCGCAGAAGTCTGTGTCGGCGTTATTCCCCGCGGCGCCATCTCTGCGGTGAATAGTTACCGTCCCGACTCCGGTCCAGCACCGCTTCGTTGGCTGCGGCGGCCTGCGGTGGCCTGCGGCGGACGGACGGGAAGTGGCCGCGATAGCCGGGCGGCCGGCGCGGCACCGGCGCGGCACCGGTGTTGGTCATGCACTGGCCCGGCCGGCCGGCCGGCCGAGCGGCAGTCGGCGGTGGGTCTGCCCGGTGACTGGACGTGTGCGTCTGCCTCTTGTTCTCCTCCCTGGTGGCCACAGACGGCAGAAGAGTGGTATGGGCGTAGTCGAGTTGAACCGACAGGTGGGCGGCGGGACGGCGCCGCCCGGCCGGTCGCTGCGGTGGCCAGCCGCCCCCGCCCGCGCCCCCGCTCTGTATCCCGGCGGCGGTCTGCCGCGGCCGCCAACCGACCTACCTGAGATCCGTCCGCGGGCGGCAGGCTTCGCACCGCGTGGCTTCGCGCCAGGCGAGAGGTCACTCGTCCGACCCGGAGTCGGCCGCAGCGGGTCTTCAGCTGGAGTCACAGCGGGTCACAGCGGGTCTTCAGCTGGAGTCAGCCGCAGCGGGTCTTCAGCTGGAGTCACAGCGGGTCACAGCGGGTCTTCAGCTGGAGTCAGCCGCAGCGGGTCTTCAGCTGGAGTCACAGCGGGTCACAGCGGGTCTTCAGCTGGAGTCAGCCGCAGCGGGTCTTCAGCTGGCGCTACAGCTGGTCACAGCGGATCTTCAGCTGGAGTCAGCCGCAGCGGGTCTTCAGCTGGAGTAACAGCTGGTTACAGCGGGTCTTCAGCTGGAGTCAGCCGCAGCGGGTATTCAACTGGAGTCACAGCGGGTCACAGCGGGTCTTCAGCTGGAGTCAGCCGCAGCGGGTCTTCAGCTGGAGTAACAGCTGGTTACAGCGGGTCTTCAGCTGGAGTCAGCCGCAGCGGGTATTCAACTGGAGTCACAGCGGGTCACAGCGGGTCTTCAGCTGGAGTCAGCCGCAGCGGGTCTTCAGCTGGAGTCACAGCTGGTTACAGCGGGTCTTCAGCCATTGCCTGGCGCGACCGGCCGGCCAATCCATTGCCGCGGGACCCCGTCTCTCCAGAAGGGCCGCCGCCGCCGCGGCCGCCGAAGCCCGGCGCGCAGGGTGCGCAGTCGTCCGTCAGCTCCGCCTCAGTGACGTCATGGAGCAGCAGCAGCGGGGCAGTCAGCCCTGAGCCTGAGCTCGAGCCGGGCTACATGACGATGGACGGATCTGACCCGCAGCAGGACTACATGGACGGACCAGAGACGGAGCAGCGCTATATGAGCATGGACGGGCTTGATACGGAGCGGGATTATATGCCGAGGGACGCAGACTCGGGGCTGGATAACTACCTGGTGATGGAGCCGCAGGCTCGGTCGGCCCGCGAACCGCGAGCCGGCAGTCCCGCGGTGCCTGTCAGGAGGGTGATGGAGCCGCAGGCTCGGTCGGCCCGCGACCCGCTAGCCGTCAGTCCCGCGGTGCCTGTCAGGAGGGACGTGAACCCTGCGCCACCGAGGCCTGCCAGTCCTGCGGGATCTGTTCGGAGTGTCGGAGGCTGGAGCGGCACCCCTGAGCCGGCCGCTGCTGGAGCCTATCCGGAGGAGCTGCCGCCGTCTCCGACGCCGTCCCGGCTGTCTCCACGGTCAGCTGCCAGGCGCTTATACGTCCCGGCCAAGGACCTATTCGGCTCGTCCAGCTCGCTGGCGTCGATCGGCTCGACTACCTCACTGCAAGACCGGGCGTTGGGCGACGCCCAGCGCGCTGGTCCTGAGGGCTCTCGGAGCCGGTACAGTGCCGAATCGGATCCGGGTCGGGGCGGCCAGTGGCCCTGGCACCACGACGTGAACCGCTGGCGGGCGGAGGAGCTGCTGCGCGGCCGTGCCGATGGTTGGTTCCTGATGCGGCCCGCGCGGAAGGCTGGCGCAGTGGCCACGCTGTCGGTATCGGTGGCCGGCGCCTGCCGTCATGTATCGGTCCAGCGCCGCCACGACGGTCGGCTCGCGCTCGGCGAGCCCAAGGATGACGAAGCGACGTTCGAAGCGCTCCAGATCTTGGTCGACTTCCACCGGAATCACCCGCTGGTGGTGCGGGGTGTGGCCGCGACTCGGCTCACGCGCAGCCCGTGAGCTCGACTCGACTCACGCGCAGCCCGTGAGCTCGACTCGACTCACGCGCAGCCCGTGAGCTCGACTCGACTCACGCGCAGCCCGTGAGCTCGGCTCGGCTCACGCGCAGCCCGTGAGCTCGACTCGGCTCACGCGCAGCCCGTGAGAGCCGGCTGCAGCGGCCACCCGCTATCCTCACGGGTATTTCCGACCGCGCGGAGCCGTATGCGCGGGCCGCGCGGTGGGATTTCACGCGGCCGTTCCTTTGTGCTGGATGATAGTGTGATACTAGGAGTCGGTGTTTGTGGAGCTTTGTGGCTCTGTTCGTACAGTTGTCAGCGTGTGTGTTATGGGCGCCTAATACTCATGTAGTTGCGGCGGCCTTAAAGCTCATTCATCATCATTAGTGTTGTAGGTTAGCGTTTGGGCAGAATTGCAGATGTTTGAGAAGTGTGGTCTGTTTGGGGTTTTGTGATTTTGCCTGGTGCTGTTTCGCTGCGTTCTGGAGGGCGAAGCTGCTTTGTTGTGTCTGCCATTATATTATCTTGCAGTCGATTGTCGGTTAACATTTTGCAATGTGTTCAGTGTTGTCATGCGGGTATATTTTTGTAGATCAATATAGCTCAGCCTGATGGAATAAATCATCATTTGTCTTATCGGACTTTTGAAATCGGTAACCACCTTTCCAGTCATCGCTGCTAAAGCCGATGTCATTTAGCATCAGCTGATGTCGACATACCAGCTGATTGTGGCCGACGGAGTAACACACATGCCAAATACCGACAGTGGCTTTGGGCCGTGCTTGTTTTGGAATTGACAGGCATGGCCCGGAGCCTTTATTACGAGCGGCTCGCTCGTCCTTCAGTGGTGTATGGGACAAATCTGATTATGAACGGCCCGGCCCGGCCCGAGCCGGCCTGTGGCAACGCCTTTGAGAAGGCCGACTCATGTGAGTGACTACCATTGCGCGTGGCGCGTGGCGCGTGCCGCGTGAGGGGTGTTGAGAAGTATTTGCTCGCAATAACTCCGCAACGGCTGGGCAGATTATGTGCAAATTTCGTGTGTGGTTAGGGACCCCTCAGCCGCCACTTTCACACAACTCCGGGGTGGGGTGACTGCACGTGCACACCCCTATTCTATATCTCAGGAACGGCTGAGCTGATTGTGGTCAAATTTGGTGTGTGGTTAGGGACCTCTCATCCGGCAGTTTCGCCACAAGTCAGGGGTGGTGCCTCTGCACGTGCGCACGTGCACACCCCTATTCTGTATCTCAGGAACGGCTGAGCCGATTGTGTTCGAATTTGATGTGTGGTTAGGGACCTCTCAGCCGCCGCCTTTCCACAAGTCGGGATGGGGTGGCTTGCACGTGCGCACGTGCACACCCCTATTCTATATCTCTGGAACGGCTGAGCCGTTTGTGTTCAAATTTGGTGTATGATTAGGGACCTCTCAGCCCCCACTTTCCCACAAGTTAAGGGTGGGCGCCTGCACGTGCGCACTCTTTTTTGTATCTCAGGAACTACTTACCCGTGTCCTGAATTTCACAAGTATGAGTGGAAAGCCACACCCAAATTAACTTTTTTGTCACGTCGCTTGCCATCGAAACGACGTCACTAGCGATCGAGCTAAATAGTATTCAAATCAAAACTCGATACAAGAACATGATCTTCCTAGGTCCCTACCTACCCATTAAACAGTATGTCATCCATACTGACACTGAAGGGGGGGGGGGGGGGGGGGTTCGAAGCGAAGTCCTGAAACTGGACAATCTGACCTTTGATGACCTCTGGTGGCCTCAAAATTGACCTGAGCCAAATAATACCCGAAGTAACTTCGCATGTCCATGTCGAGAGATTTCGAAAGTTTTTCCTCGTCTTTCTAGCCCTTTTAGTTTTTGAGTTAGAGGGGGGTTCATTTTGACCACACACACACACACACACACACACACACACACACACACACACACACACACACACACACACACACACACACACACACACACACACACACACACACACACACACACACACACACACACACACACACACACACACACACACACACACACACACACACACACACACACACACACACACACACACACACACACACACACACACACACACACACACACACACACACACACACACACACACACACACACACACACACACACACACACACACACACACACACACACACACACACACACACACACACACACACACACACACACACACACACACACACACACACACACACACACACACACACACACACACACACACACACACACACACACACACACACACACACACACACACACACACACACACACACACACACACACACACACACACACACACACACACACACACACACACACACACACACACACACACACACACACACACACACACACACACACACACACACACACACACACACACACACACACACACACACACACACACACACACACACACACACACACACACACACACACACACACACACACACACACACACACACACACACACACACACACACACACACACACACACACACACACACACACACACACACACACACACACACACACACACACACACACACACACACACACACACACACACACACACACACACACACACACACACACACACACACACACACACACACACACACACACACACACACACACACACACACACACACACACACACACACACACGCACACGCACACGCACACGCACACGCACACGCACACGCACACGCACACGCACACGCACACGCACACGCACACGCACACGCACACGCACACGCACACGCACACGCACACGCACACGCACACGCACACGCACACGCACACGCACACGCACACGCACACGCACACGCACACGCACACGCACACGCACACGCACACGCGCACGCGCACGCGCACGCGCACGCGCACGCGCCACCAGGGCGAAGTTGTCGCAGAGGCCCACCGGGGCGCGGGTTAACTTTGTTGACCCTTATTGATATGAATGTCCAGTTGCCATCAATAGCACAGTAGCCTATACAATGAGCTCGTTGCTTAGTGACATATGTAGGGTAAGGCAGACTAGACTTTGGCGTGTAAGGCCAGTTGCCATGATCCTGCTGATGAACCCTGAAGAAGGCGTGCATCAGGTCTGGCCTGGACCCTGTAGGATATAATTATGTATTACTCACCCGGTGGAGGTTCAGAGTTCAGGCAACGGGAGCAAATAAGAGCTTCGGCATATCCGACGAAGCCTTTTCTTGGATCCACGTCGATAGCAGTGTTCTTTGATAAGGAGACGTTCTTTACCTTTAGTGGCATCAGTTACATGGAACTGGGGTCATTTGAGCCATTTTCTGGGTTTTTTTCTTCTTCAGCATTTGTATTGTATGTGTGATTTTGGTTTTGTTGACAGGATGAATTGTTGCCTGTTAGTCCCTTCCTTCACATTGTCTCGCTTCTGAACTCCAGTGAGTACAGTTGTTGTTACACGCTTCTAACATACATATAAACATGTTACACGCTTCTAACGTTCTCGTTGTTCGCCGACAGGACCTGTACATGACGAAGAAGATCTCGCTGACGGAGTCGCTGTGCGGCTTCCAAATCCCGATCAAACACCTGGACGACAGGACGGTGGTGATCGCGTCAGAGCAGGGTAGCGTGCTCTCGCCAGGTGAGAGGCTGAGAGGCGCGTCCTGCCCGCACATAGGCGTGCTCTCGCCAGGTGAGAGGCTGAGAGACGCGTCCTGCCCGCACATAGGCGTGCTCTCGCCAGGTGAGAGGCTGAGAGACGCGTCCTGCCCGCACATAGGCGTGCTCTCGCCAGGTGAGAGGCTGAGAGACGCGTCCTGCCCGCCCATAGGCGTGCTCTCGCCAGGTGAGAGGCTGAGAGGCGCGTCCTGCCCGCACATAGGCGTGCTCTCGCCAGGTGAGAGGCTGAGAGGCGCGTCCTGCCCGCACATAGGCGTGCTCTCGCCAGGTGAGAGGCTGAGAGACGCGTCCTGCCCGCACATAGGCGTGCTCTCGCCAGGTGAGAGGCTGAGAGACGCGTCCTGCCCGCACATAGGCGTGCTCTCGCCAGGTGAGAGGCTGAGAGGCGCGTCCTGCCCGCCCATAGGCGTGCTCTCGCCAGGTGAGAGGCTGAGAGACGCGTCCTGCCCGCACATAGGCGTGCTCTCGCCAGGTGAGAGGCTGAGAGACGCGTCCTGCCCGCACATAGGCGTGCTCTCGCCAGGTGAGAGGCTGAGAGACGCGTCCTGCCCGCACATAGGCGTGCTCTCGCCAGGTGAGAGGCTGAGAGGCGCGTCCTGCCCGCACATAGGCGTGCTCTCGCCAGGTGAGAGGCTGAGAGACGCGTCCTGCCCGCACATAGGCGTGCTCTCGCCAGGTGAGAGGCTGAGAGACGCGTCCTGCCCGCACTGAGGCGTGCTCTCGCCAGGTGAGAGGCTGAGAGGCGCGTCCTGCCCGCACATAGGCGTGCTCTCGCCAGGTGAGAGGCTGAGAGGCGCGTCCTGCCCGCACATAGGCGTGCTCTCGCCAGGTGAGAGGCTGAGAGACGCGTCCTGCCCGCACTGAGGCGTGCTCTCGCCAGGTGAGAGGCTGAGAGGCGCGTCCTGCCCGCACATAGGTGTGCTCTCGCCAGGTGAGAGGCTGAGAGGCGCGTCCTGCCCGCACATAGGCGTGCTCTCGCCAGGTGAGAGGCTGAGAGGCGCGTCCTGCCCGCACATAGGCGTGCTCTCGCCAGGTGAGAGGCTGAGAGACGCGTCCTGCCCGCACATAGGCGTGCTCTCGCCAGGTGAGAGGCTGAGAGACGCGTCCTGCCCGCACATAGGCGTGCTCTCGCCAGGTGAGAGGCTGAGAGGCGCGTCCTGCCCGCACATAGGCGTGCTCTCGCCAGGTGAGAGGCTGAGAGACGCGTCCTGCCCGCACATAGGCGTGCTCTCGCCAGGTGAGAGGCTGAGAGGCGCGTCCTGCCCGCACATAGGCGTGCTCTCGCCAGGTGAGAGGCTGAGAGGCGCGTCCTGCCCGCACATAGGCGTGCTCTCGCCAGGTGAGAGGCTGAGAGGCGCGTCCTGCCCGCACATAGGCGTGCTCTCGCCAGGTGAGAGGCTGAGAGACGCGTCCTGCCCGCACATAGGCGTGCTCTCGCCAGGTGAGAGGCTGAGAGGCGCGTCCTGCCCGCACATAGGCGTGCTCTCGCCAGGTGAGAGGCTGAGAGGCGCGTCCTGCCCGCACATAGGCGTGCTCTCGCCAGGTGAGAGGCTGAGAGACGCGTCCTGCCCGCACATAGGCGTGCTCTCGCCAGGTGAGAGGCTGAGAGGCGCGTCCTGCCCGCACATAGGCGTGCTCTCGCCAGGTGAGAGGCTGAGAGGCGCGTCCTGCCCGCACATAGGCGTGCTCTCGCCAGGTGAGAGGCTGAGAGGCGCGTCCTGCCCGCACATAGGCGTGCTCTCGCCAGGTGAGAGGCTGAGAGGCGCGTCCTGCCCGCACATAGGCGTGCTCTCGCCAGGTGAGAGGCTGAGAGACGCGTCCTGCCCGCACATAGGCGTGCTCTCGCCAGGTGAGAGGCTGAGAGGCGCGTCCTGCCCGCACATAGGCGTGCTCTCGCCAGGTGAGAGGCTGAGCGACGCGTCCTGCCCGCACATAGGCGTGCTCTCGCCAGGTGAGAGGCTGAGAGACGCGTCCTGCCCGCACATAGGCGTGCTCTCGCCAGGTGAGAGGCTGAGAGGCGCGTCCTGCCCGCACATAGGCGTGCTCTCGCCAGGTGAGAGGCTGAGAGGCGCGTCCTGCCCGCACATAGGCGTGCTCTCGCCAGGTGAGAGGCTGAGAGGCGCGTCCTGCCCGCACATAGGCGTGCTCTCGCCAGGTGAGAGGCTGAGAGACGCGTCCTGCCCGCACTGAGGTGTGGAACAGATAATAAGGGGTCGCTCAGAAAGATGAATATGTATGTGAAAGCTGCGAAACCACTATCAGAATATTGTCCCTGCACGCACTTCTCCTGTTGTATGTGGTTGTTGGTGTGTGTGGTTGTGTTCCGTTATGTGGTCCTGGAACGTGATCTGTGTCGCCGTCAGCATATAGCTGTTTGACGAGGTACTGGCAACAGGTATGCCATGTCCATCGAGCGGTTTACGAGGAGTGCTAGTTTATTGTGTACAGAGCTTAACAAACTCAGACCATGGCTGGTAATGGTGGCATCCAAGCACGCCTTTCCTAAACACGCATAGAAGAAGACTGACGCTGAACAATCGCCCGGTGTTATACTCATTTATCTCACATTTTCGCATATTCTGCTGATTCGTGATCCTTTAAGGTAAACAGCAAAGACCATTTTCCATTGATTTTCAACTATACAGACATTTTACTCGAATTGAACCACCTTATGCGACAACTTATTTCCATATATGGAGCATGCCATAAGTGCCATGTCCTGGAGACTTCAACACCTGGAGGCCATTTTGCGTCGAGATTTCAAAAGCAAATAACCGCAGATAATTTTGTCGTATAATACAAATTCCCACATTTTCGAACTCGGCTCATCAACATTAACCAGAAAACATTCGGCAGCAGTGTTTAAACATTACTTTTTGGTTAGGTGTGCAGATTAAATAATTACTTTTGAAGGATGAGAAAATCCAGCATGCAAAAAAAAAGGATTTTCAAAGAGAATGGGAATTTTGACCACATAATATTATTCAATGCGGGAAAATAACTACCCAACTGGCTAATTTTCATCCATTGTTAGAGAAAAAATGTCACAAGTCAGGTATAAACTGATTGTTGGTAACTGTCGCGTTTGCGGGCGTAATCCGATGAGTTTTTAGAATTGTGTGAGACTTTTTGGAATTTGCCTCCCAAAAAACACCGTTCTGGATCCGCCAATGCCTATGAGAAACATAATTAATTGTCACACGGTGACTTGGTCAATATGGTGCAGCAAAACAAAACTATGCCTATATAATTCCCAGTTCCAAATTAAATTGGTTCAAGAAAGCATTTTAATTATCTTAACTAACAGCCGGTGTTGGTGGTATCTCTTAGAACTAGGGGCTCCGCCACAGGGGGGGGGGGGGGGGGGGACGAGCCCCCCCCCCCCCCACACACACTTTTTGGACTTTTTGGACCATTATGCATGTGGGCGTTGCATGGAAATACTCTACTTCAGAATTCCTCTGCCCCCCCCCCCCCCACACACACACTTTCGGAACGTGGCGGAGCTCTTGCTTAGAACTACCCTAGGGCAAGCTGACACATA